>JALIGW010000228.1:0-167585 GCA_023053685.1 Diadophis punctatus similis | reverse complement strand
ACCTCAGAAATGAAAATGAAACACAGATTCCTGTTCCCCACAGGCTGGAAAGCCGAATTCTCGCTTGATTTTTGATTCTGAGCCTACCCTGAAGAGCTAGCTCACGGTCTAAAACAGCATTCGCCTTATTTCTCAATTCAGCCCAAAAACATCACTTTTGACAAACACCTCAGAAATGAAAAAGAAACACATATTCCTGTTCCCCACGGGCTGGAAAGCCAAATTCTCGCTTGATTTTCGATTCTGAGCCTACCCTGAAGAGCTAGCCCAAAGTCTAACACTGCAATCGCCTTAGGATTCAATACAGCCAAAAACATCACTTTTGACAAACACCTCAGAAATGAAAAAGAAACACATATTCCTGTTCCCCACGGGCTGGAAAGCTAAATTCTCGCTTGATTTTTGATTCCGACCTTTTCCTGAAGAGCTAGCCCAAAGACTAACACAGCATTCGCCTTAGGACTCAATACAGCCAAAAATATGACTTTTGACAAACACCTCAGAAATGAAAATGAAACACATATTCCTGTTCCCCACAGGCTGGAAAGCCGAATTCTCGCTTGATTTTTGATTCCGACCTTTCCCTGAAGAGCTAGCCCAAGGTCTAACACAGCATTCGACTTAGGACTCAATACAGCCAAAAACATCACTTTTGACAAACACCTCAGAAATGAAAAAGAAACACATATTCCTGTTCCCCAGAGGCTGGAAAGCCGAATTCTCGCTTGATTTTCTATTCCGAGCCTACCCTGAAGAGCTAGCTCAAGGTATAACACAGCATTCGCCTTATTTCTCAATTCAGCCCAAAAACATCACTTTTGACAAACACCTCAGAAATGAAAATGAAACACATATTCCTGTTCCCCACGGGCTGGACAGCCGAATTCTCGCTTGATTTTCGATTCTGAGCCTACCCTGAAGAGCTAGCCCAAAGTCTAACACTGCATTCGCCTTAGGACTCAATACAGCCAAAAAACATGACTTTTGACAAACACCTCAGAAATGAAAATGAAACACATATTCCTGTTCCCCACAGGCTGGAAAGCCGAATTCTCGCTTGATTTTTGATTCCGACCTTTTCCTGAAGAGCTAGCCCAAAGTCTAACACAGCATTCGCCTTAGGATTCAATTCAGCCCAAAAACATCACTTTTGACAAAAACCTCAGAAATGAAAAAGAAACACATATCCCTATTACCCACGGGCTGGACAGCTGAATTCTCGCTTGATTTTCGATTCCAAGCCTACCCTGAAGAGCTAGCTCAAGGTCTAACACAGCATTCGCCTTATTTCTTAATTCAGCCCAAAAACATCACTTTTGACAAAAACCTCAGAAATGAAAATGAAACACATATTCCTGTTCCCCACAGGCTGGAAAGCCGAATTCTCGCTTGATTTTTGATTCTGACCTTTCCCTGAAGAGCTAGCCCAAGGTCTAACACAGCATTCGCCTTAGGACTCAATACAGCCCAAAAACATCACTTTTGACAAACACCTCAGAAATGAAAATGAAACACATATTCCTGTTCCCCATGGGCTGGAAAGCCGAATTCTCGCTTGATTTTCGATTCCGAGCCTACCCTGAAGAGCTAGCCCAAAGTCTAACACTGCATTCGCCTTAGGACTCAATACAGCCAAAAAACATGACTTTTGACAAACACCTCAGAAATGAAAATGAAACACATATTCCTGTTCCCCACAGGCTGGAAAGCCGAATTCTCGCTTGATTTTCGATTCTGAGCCTACCCTGAAGAGCTAGCCCAAAGTCTAACACTGCATTCGCCTTAGGACTCAATACAGCCAAAAAACATGACTTTTGACAAACACCTCAGAAATGAAAATGAAACACATATTCCTGTTCCCCACGGGCTGGAAAACCGAATTCTCGCTTGATTTTCGATTCCGAGCCTACCCTGAAGAGCTAGCCCAAAGTCTAACACTGCATTCGCCTTAGGTCTCAATACAGCCAAAAAACATGACTTTTGACAAACACCTCAGAAATGAAAATGAAACACAGATTCCTGTTCCCCACAGGCGGGAAAGCCGAATTCTCGCTTGATTTTCGATTCCGAGCCTACCCTGAAGAGCTAGCTCACGGTCTTACACAGCATTCGCCTTATTTCTCAATTCAGCCCAAAAACATCACTTTTGACAAACACCTCAGAAATGAAAAAGAAACACATATTCCTGTTCCCCACAGGCTGGAAAGCCGAATTCTCGCTTGATTTTTGATTCCGACCTTTTCCTGAAGAGCTAGCCCAAAGTCTAACACAGCATTCGCCTTAGGATTCAATTCAGCCCAAAAACATCACTTTTGACAAAAACCTCGAAATGAAAAAGAAACACATATCCCTATTCCCCACGGGCTGGACAGCTGAATTCTCGCTTGATTTTCGATTCCAAGCCTACCCTGAAGAGCTAGCTCAAGGTCTAACACATCATTCGCCTTATTTCTTAATTCAGCCCAAAAACATCACTTTTGACAAACACCTCAGAAATGAAAATGAAACACATATTCCTGTTCCCCACAGGCTGGAAAGCCGAATTCTCGCTTGATTTTTGATTCTGACCTTTCCCTGAAGAGCTAGCCCAAGGTCTAACACAGCATTCGCCTTAGGACTCAATACAGCCCAAAAACATCACTTTTGACAAACACCTCAGAAATGAAAATGAAACACATATTCCTGTTCCCCATGGGCTGGAAAGCCGAATTCTCGCTTGATTTTCGATTCCGAGCCTACCCTGAAGAGCTAGCCCAAAGTCTAACACTGCATTCGCCTTAGGACTCAATACAGCCAAAAAACATGACTTTTGACAAACACCTCAGAAATGAAAATGAAACACATATTCCTGTTCCCCACAGGCTGGAAAGCCGAATTCTCGCTTGATTTTCGATTCCGAGCCTACCCTGAAGAGCTAGCTCACGGTCTAACACAGCATTCCCCTTATTTCTCAATTCAGCCCAAAAACATCACTTTTGACAAACACCTCAGAAATGAAAAAGAAACACATATTCCTGTTCCCCACAGGCTGGAAAGCCAAATTCTCGCTTGATTTTTGATTCCGACCTTTCCCTGAAGAGCTAGCCCAAGGTCTAACACAGCATTCGCATTAGGACTCAATACAGCCAAAAACATCACTTTTGACAAACACCTCAGAAATGAAAAAGAAACACATATTCCTGTTCCCCACAGGCTGGAAAGCCGAATTCCCGCTTGATTTTCGATTCCGAGCTTACCCTGAAGAGCTAGCTCAAGGTCTAACACAGCATTCGCCTTATTTCTCAATTCAGCCCAAAAACATCACTTTTGACAAACACCTCAGAAATGAAAATGAAACACATATTCCTGTTCCCCACGGGCTGGAAAGCCGAATTCTCGCTTGATTTTCGATTCTGAGCCTACCCTGAAGAGCTAGCCCAAAGTCTAACACTGCATTCGCCTTAGGACTCAATACAGCCAAAAAACATGACTTTTGACAAACACCTCAGAAATGAAAATGAAACACATATTCCTGTTCCCCACGGGCTGGAAAACTGAATTCTCGCTTGATTTTCGATTCTGAGCCTACCCTGAAGAGCTAGCCCAAAGTCTAACACTGCATTCGCCTTAGGTCTCAATACAGCCAAAAAACATGACTTTTGACAAACACCTCAGAAATGAAAATGAAACACAGATTCCTGTTCCCCACAGCCTGGAAAGCCGAATTCTCGCTTGATTTTCGATTCCGAGCCTACCCTGAAGAGCTAGCTCACGGTCTAACACAGCATTCGCCTTAGGACTCAATACAGCCAAAAATATGACTTTTGACAAACACCTCAGAAATGAAAATGAAACACAGATTCCTGTTCCCCACAGGCTGGAAAGCCGAATTCTCGCTTGATTTTCGATTCCGAGCCTACCCTGAAGAGCTAGCCCAAAGTCTAACACAGCATTCGCCTTAGGACTCAATACAGCCAAAAATATGACTTTTGACAAACACCTCAGAAATGAAAATGAAACACATATTCCTGTTCCCCACAGGCTGGAAAGCCGAATTCTCGCTTGATTTTTGATTCCGACCTTTTCCTGAAGAGCTAGCCCAAGGTCTAACACAGCATTCGCCTTATTTCTAAATTCAGCCCAAAAACATCACTTTTGACAAACACCTCAGAAATGAAAAAGAAACACATATTCCTGTTCCCCACGGGCTGGAAAGCCAAATTCTCGCTTGATTTTCGATTCCGGGCCTACCCTGAAGAGCTAGCCCAATGTCTAACACAGCATTCGCCTTAGGATTCAATTCAGCCCAAAAACCTCACTTTTGACAAACACCTCAGAAATGAAAAAGAAACACATATCCCTATTCCCCACGGGCTGGAAAGCCGAATTCCCACTTGATTTTCGATTCCGAGCCTACCCTGAAGAGCTAGCCCAAAGTCTAACACAGCATTCGCCTTATTTCTAAATTCAGCCCAAAAACATCACTTTTGACAAACACCTCAGAAATGAAAATGAAACACATATTCCTGTTCCCCACAGGCTGGAAAGCCGAATTCTCGCTTGATTTTTGATTCTGACCTTTCCCTGAAGAGCTAACCCAAGGTCTAACACAGCATTCGCCTTAGGACTCAATACAGCCAAAAACATCACTTTTGACAAACACCTCAGAAATGAAAATGAAACACATATTCCTGTTCCCCACGAGCTGGAAAGCCGAATTCTCGCTTGATTTTTGATTCCGACCTTTCCCTGAAGAGCTAGCCCAAAGTCTAACACCGCATTCGCCTTTTTTCTCAATTCAGCCCAAAAACATCACTTTTGACAAACACCTCAGAAATGAAAATGAAACACATATTCCTGTTTCCCACGGGCTGGAAAGCCGAATTCTCGCTTGATTTTCGATTCTGAGCCTACCCTGAAGAGCTAGCCCAAAGTCTAACACTGCATTCGCCTTAGGACTCAATACAGCCAAAAAACATGACTTTTGACAAACAGCTCAGAAATGAAAATGAAACACATATTCCTGTTCCCCACAGTCTGGAAAGCCGAATTCTCGCTTGATTTTTGATTCCGACCTTTTCCTGAAGAGCTAGCCCAAGGTCTAACACAGCATTCGCCTTATTTCTAAATTCAGCCCAAAAACATCACTTTTGACAAACACCTCAGAAATGAAAAAGAAACACATATTCCTGTTCCCCACGGGCTGGAAAGCCAAATTCTCGCTTGATTTTCGATTCCGAGCCTACCCTGAAGAGCTAGCCCAAAGTCTAACACAGCATTCGCCTTAGGACTCAATACAGCCAAAAATTAGACTTTTGACAAACACCTCAGAAATGAAAATGAAACACATATTCCTGTTCCCCACAGGCTGGAAAGCCGAATTCTAGCTTGATTTTTGATTCCGACCTTTCCCTGAAGAGCTAGCCCAAGGTCTAACACAGCATTCGCCTTAGGACTCAATACAGCCAAAAACATCACTTTTGACAAACACCTCAGAAATGAAAATGAAACACATATTCCTGTTCCCCACAGGCTGGAAAGCCGAATTCTCGCTTGATTTTCGATTCTGACCTTTCCCTGAAGAGCTAGCCCAAGGTCTAACACAGCATTCGCCTTATTTCTCAATTCAGCCCAAAAACATCACTTTTGACAAACACCTCAGAAATGAAAATGAAACACATATTCCTGTTCCCCACGGGCTGGAAAGCCGAATTCTCGCTTGATTTTCGATTCTGAGCCTACCCTGAAGAGCTACCCCAAAGTCTAACACTGCATTCGCCTTAGGACTCAATAAAGCCAAAAAACATGACTTTTGACAAACACCTCAGAAATGAAAATGAAACACATATTCCTGTTCCCCACAGTCTGGAAAGCCGAATTCTCGGTTGATTTTTGATTCCGACCTTTCCCTGAAGAGCTAGCCCAAGGTCTAACACAGCATTCGCCTTAGGACTAAATACAGCCAAAAACATCACTTTTGACAAACACCTCAGAAATGAAAAAGAAACACATATTCCTGTTCCCCACAGGCTGGAAAGCCGTATTCCCGCTTGATTTTCGATTCCGAGCCTACCCTGAAGAGCTAGCTTAAGGTCTAACACAGCATTCGCCTTATTTCTCAATTCAGCCCAAAAACATCACTTTTGACAAACACCTCAGAAATGAAAATGAAACACATATTCCTGTTCCCCACGGGCTGGAAAGCCGAATTCTCGCTTGATTTTCGATTCTGAGCCTACCCTGAAGAGCTAGCCCAAAGTCTAACACTGCATTCGCCTTAGGACTCAATACAGCCAAAAAACATGACTTTTGACAAACACCTCAGAAATGAAAATGAAACACATATTCCTGTTCCCCACGGGCTGGAAAACTGAATTCTCGCTTGATTTTCGATTCCGAGCCTACCCTGAAGAGCTAGCCCAAAGTCTAACACTGCATTCGCCTTAGGTCTCAATACAGCCAAAAAACATGACTTTTGACAAACACCTCAGAAATGAAAATGAAACACAGATTCCTGTTCCCCACAGCCTGGAAAGCCGAATTCTCGCTTGATTTTCGATTCCGAGCCTACCCTGAAGAGCTAGCCCAAAGTCTAACACAGCATTCGCCTTAGGACTCAATACAGCCAAAAATATGACTTTTGACAAAAACCTCAGAAATGAAAATGAAACACAGATTCCTGTTCCCCACAGGCTGGAAAGCCGAATTCTCGCTTGATTTTCGATTCCGACCTTTTCCTGAAGAGCTAGCCCAAGGTCTAACACAGCATTCGCCTTATTTCTAAATTCAGCCCAAAAACATCACTTTTGACAAACACCTCAGAAATGAAAAAGAAACACATATTCCTGTTCCCCACGGGCTGGAAAGCCAAATTCTCGCTTGATTTTCGATTCCGGGCCTACCCTGAAGAGCTAGCCCAATGTCTAACACAGCATTCGCCTTAGGATTCAATTCAGCCCAAAAACCTCACTTTTGACAAACACCTCAGAAATGAAAAAGAAACACATATCCCTATTCCCCACGGGCTGGACAGCTGAATTCTCACTTGATTTTCGATTCCAAGCCTACCCTGAAGAGCTAGCTCAAGGTCCAACACAGCATTCGCCTTATTTCTCAATTCAGCCCAAAAACATCACTTTTGACAAACACCTCAGAAATGAAAAAGAAACACATACTCCTGTTCCCCACGGGCTGGAAAGCCGAATTCTCGCTTGATTTTCTATTCCGAGCCTACCCTGAAGAGCTAGCCCAAAGTCTAACACTGCATTCGCCTTAGGACTCAATACAGCCAAAAAACATGACTTTTGACAAACACCTCAGAAATGAAAATGAAACACATATTCCTGTTCCCCACAGGCTGGAAAGCCGAATTCTCGCTTGATTTTTGATTCCGACCTTTTGCTGACGAGCTAGCCCAAGGTCTAACACAGCATTCGCCTTATTTCTTAATTCAGCCCAAAAACATCACTTTTGACAAACACCTCAGAAATGAAAAAGAAACACATATCCCTATTCCCCACGGGCTGGAAAGCCGAATTCCCACTTGATTTTCGATTCCGAGCCTACCCTGAAGAGCTAGCCCAAAGTCTAACACAGCATTCGCCTTATTTCTAAATTCAGCCCAAAAACATCACTTTTGACAAACACCTCAGAAATGAAAATGAAACACATATTCCTGTTCCCCACAGGCTGGAAAGCTGAATTCTCGCTTGATTTTTGATTCTGACCTTTCCCTGAAGAGCTAGCCCAAGGTCTAACACAGCATTCGCCTTAGGACTCAATACAGCCAAAAACATCACTTTTGACAAACACCTCAGAAATGAAAATGAAACACATATTCCTGTTCCCCACGAGCTGGAAAGCCGAATTCTCGCTTGATTTTTGATTCCGACCTTTCCCTGAAGAGCTAGCCCAAAGTCTAACACCGCATTCGCCTTATTTCTCAATTCAGCCCAAAAACATCACTTTTGACAAACACCTCAGAAATGAAAATGAAACACATATTCCTGTTCCCCACGGGCTGGAAAGCCGAATTCTCGCTTGATTTTCGATTCTGAGCCTACCCTGAAGAGCTAGCCCAAAGTCTAACACTGCATTCGCCTTAGGACTCAATACAGCCAAAAAACATGACTTTTGACAAACACCTCAGAAATGAAAATGAAACACATATTCCTGTTCCCCACAGTCTGGAAAGCCGAATTCTCGCTTGATTTTTGATTCCGACCTTTTCCTGAAGAGCTAGCCCAAGGTCTAACACAGCATTCGCCTTATTTCTAAATTCAGCCCAAAAACATCACTTTTGACAAACACCTCAGAAATGAAAAAGAAACACATATTCCTGTTCCCCACGGGCTGGAAAGCCAAATTCTCGCTTGATTTTCGATTCCGAGCCTACCCTGAAGAGCTAGCCCAAAGTCTAACACAGCATTCGCCTTAGGACTCAATACAGCCAAAAATTAGACTTTTGACAAACACCTCAGAAATGAAAATGAAACACATATTCCTGTTCCCCACAGTCTGGAAAGCCGAATTCTCGCTTGATTTTTGATTCCGACCTTTTTCTGAAGAGCTAGCCCAAGGTCTAACACAGCATTCGCCTTATTTCTAAATTCAGCCCAAAAACATCACTTTTGACAAACACCTCAGAAATGAAAAAGAAACACATATTCCTGTTCCCCACGGGCTGGAAAGCCAAATTCTCGCTTGATTTTCGATTCCGAGCCTACCCTAAGAGCTAGCCCAAAGTCTAACACAGCATTCGCCTTAGGACTCAATACAGCCAAAAATTAGACTTTTGACAAACACCTCAGAAATGAAAATGAAACACATATTCCTGTTCCCCACAGGCTGGAAAGCTGAATTCTCGCTTGATTTTCGATTCCGAGCCTACCCTGAAGAGCTAGCCCAAAGTCTAACACTGCATTCGCCTTAGGACTCAATACAGCCAAAAATTAGACTTTTGACAAACACCTCAGAAATGAAAATGAAAGACATATTCCTGTTCCCCACAGGCTGGAAAGCCGAATTCTCGCTTGATTTTTGATTCCGACCTTTTCCTGACGAGCTAGCCCAAGGTCTAACACAGCATTCGCCTTATTTCTTAATTCAGCCCAAAAACATCACTTTTGACAAACACCTCAGAAATGAAAAAGAAACACATATCCCTATTCCCCACGGGCTGGAAAGCCGAATTCCCACTTGATTTTCGATTCCGAGCCTACCCTGAAGAGCTAGCCCAAAGTCTAACACAGCATTCGCCTTATTTCTAAATTCAGCCCAAAAACATCACTTTTGACAAACACCTCAGAAATGAAAATGAAACACATATTCCTGTTCCCCACAGGCTGGAAAGCCGAATTCTCGCTTGATTTTTGATTCCGACCTTTCCCTGAAGAGCTAGCCCAAAGTCTAACACAGCATTCGCCTTATTTCTCAATTCAGCCCAAAAACATCACTTTTGACAAACACCTCAGAAATGAAAATGAAACACATATTCCTGTTCCCCACGGGCTGGAAAGCCGAATTCTCGCTTGATTTTCGATTCTGAGCCTACCCTGAAGAGCTAGCCCAAAGTCTAACACTGCATTCGCCTTAGGACTCAATACAGCCAAAAAACATGACTTTTGACAAACACCTCAGAAATGAAAATGAAACACATATTCCTGTTCCCCACAGTCTGGAAAGCCGAATTCTCGCTTGATTTTTGATTCCGACCTTTTCCTGAAGAGCTAGCCCAAGGTCTAACACAGCATTCGCCTTATTTCTAAATTCAGCCCAAAAACATCACTTTTGACAAACACCTCAGAAATGAAAAAGAAACACATATTCCTGTTCCCCACGGGCTGGAAAGCCAAATTCTCGCTTGATTTTCGATTCCGAGCCTACCCTGAAGAGCTAGCCCAAAGTCTAACACAGCATTCGCCTTAGGACTCAATACAGCCAAAAATTAGACTTTTGACAAACACCTCAGAAATGAAAATGAAACACATATTCCTGTTCCCCACAGGCTGGAAAGCCGAATTCTCGCTTGATTTTTGATTCCGACCTTTCCCTGAAGAGCTAGCCCAAGGTCTAACACAGCATTCGCCTTAGGACTCAATACAGCCAAAAACATCACTTTTGACAAACACCTCAGAAATGAAAAAGAAACACATATCCCTATTCCCCACGGGCTGGAAAGCCGAATTCCCACTTGATTTTCGATTCCGAGCCTACCCTGAAGAGCTAGCCCAAAGTCTAACACAGCATTCGCCTTAGGACTGAATACAGCCAAAAAACATAACTTTTGACAAACACCTCAGAAATGAAAATGAAACACATATTCCTGTTCCCCACAGGCTGGAAAGCCGAATTCTCGCTTGATTTTTGATTCTGACCTTTCCCTGAAGAGCTAGCCCAAGGTCTAACACAGCATTCGCCTTAGGACTCAATACAGCCAAAAACATCACTTTTGACAAACACCTCAGAAATGAAAATGAAACACATATTCCTGTTCCCCACGAGCTGGAAAGCCGAATTCTCGCTTGATTTTTGATTCCGACCTTTCCCTGAAGAGCTAGCCCAAAGTCTAACACCGCATTCGCCTTATTTCTCAATTCAGCCCAAAAACATCACTTTTGACAAACACCTCAGAAATGAAAATAAAACACATATTCCTGTTCCCCACGGGCTGGAAAGCCGAATTCTCGCTTGATTTTCGATTCTGAGCCTACCCTGAAGAGCTACCCCAAAGTCTAACACTGCATTCGCCTTAGGACTCAATACAGCCAAAAAACATGACTTTTGACAAACACCTCAGAAATGAAAATGAAACACATATTCCTGTTCCCCACAGTCTGGAAAGCCGAATTCTCGCTTGATTTTTGATTCCGACCTTTTCCTGAAGAGCTAGCCCAAGGTCTAACACAGCATTCGCCTTATTTCTAAATTCAGCCCAAAAACATCACTTTTGACAAACACCTCAGAAATGAAAAAGAAACACATATTCCTGTTCCCCACGGGCTGGAAAGCCAAATTCTCGCTTGATTTTCGATTCCGAGCCTACCCTGAAGAGCTAGCCCAAAGTCTAACACAGCATTCGCCTTAGGACTCAATACAGCCAAAAATTAGACTTTTGACAAACACCTCAGAAATGAAAATGAAACACATATTCCTGTTCCCCACAGGCTGGAAAGCCGAATTCTCGCTTGATTTTTGATTCCGACCTTTCCCTGAAGAGCTAGCCCAAAGTCTAACACAGCATTCGCCTTAGGACTCAATACAGCCAAAAATATGACTTTTGACAAACACCTCAGAAATGAAAATGAAACACATATTCCTGTTCCCCACAGGCTGGAAAGCCGAATTCTCGCTTGATTTTTGATTCCGACCTTTCCCTGAAGAGCTAGCCCAAGGTCTAACACAGCATTCGCCTTAGGACTCAATACAGCCAAAAACATCACTTTTGACAAACACCTCAGAAATGAAAAAGAAACACATATTCCTGTTCCCCACAGGCTGGAAAGCCGAATTCTCGCTTGATTTTCGATTCCGAGCCTACCCTGAAGAGCTAGCGCAAGGTATAACACAGCATTCGCCTTATTTCTCAATTCAGCCCAAAAACATCACTTTTGACAAACACCTCAGAAATGAAAATGAAACACATATTCCTGTTCCCCACGGGCTGGACAGCCGAATTCTCGCTTGATTTTCGATTCTGAGCCTACCCTGAAGAGCTAGCCCAAAGTCTAACACTGCATTCGCCTTAGTAACTCAATACAGCCAAAAAACATGACTTTTGACAAACACCTCAGAAATGAAAATGAAACACATATTCCTGTTCCCCACAGGCTGGAAAGCCGAATTCTCGCTTGATTTTTGATTCCGACCTTTTCCTGAAGAGCTATCCCAAAGTCTAACACAGCATTCGCCTTAGGATTCAATTCAGCCCAAAAACATCACTTTTGACAAACACCTCAGAAATGAAAAAGAAACACATATCCCTATTCCCCACGGGCTGGACAGCTGAATTTTCGCTTGATTTTCGATTCCAAGCCTACTCTGAAGAGCTAGCTCAAGGTCTAACACAGCATTCGCCTTATTTCTTAATTCAGCCCAAAAACATCACTTTTGACAAACACCTCAGAAATGAAAAAGAAACACATATTCCTGTTCCCCACGGGCTGGAAAGCCGAATTCTCGCTTGATTTTCGATTCCGAGCCTACCCTGAAGAGCTAGCCCAAAGTCTAACACAGCATTCGCCTTAGGACTGAATACAGCCAAAAAACATGACTTTTGACAAACACCTCAGAAATGAAAATGAAACACATATTCCTGTTCCCCACAGGCTGGAAAGCCAAATTCTCGCTTGATTTTTGATTCTGACCTTTCCCTGAAGAGCTAGCCCAAGGTCTAACACAGCATTCGCCTTAGGACTCAATACAGCCCCAAAACATCACTTTTGACAAACACCTCAGAAATGAAAATGAAACACATATTCCTGTTCCCATGGGCTGGAAAGCCGAATTCTCGCTTGATTTTCAATTCCGAGCCTACCCTGAAGAGCTAGCCCAAAGTCTAACACTGCATTTGCCTTAGGACTCAATACAGCCAAAAAACATGACTTTTGACAAACACCTCAGAAATGAAAATGAAACACATATTCCTGTTCCCCACAGGCTGGAAAGCTGAATTCTCGCTTGATTTTCGATTCCGAGCCTACCCTGAAGAGCTAGCTCACGGTCTAACACAGCATTCCCCTTATTTCTCAATTCAGCCCAAAAACATCACTTTTGACAAACACCTCAGAAATGAAAAAGAAACACATATTCCTGTTCCCCACAGGCTGGAAAGCCGAATTCTCGCTTGATTTTTGATTCCGACCTTTCCCTGAAGAGCTAGCCCAAGGTCTAACACAGCATTCGCCTTAGGACTCAATACAGCCAAAAACATCACTTTTGACAAACACCTCAGAAATGAAAAAGAAACACATATTCCTGTTCCCCACAGGCTGGAAAGCCGAATTCTCGCTTGATTTTCGATTCCGAGCCTACCCTGAAGAGCTAGCTCAAGGTATAACACAGCATTCGCCTTATTTCTCAATTCAGCCCAAAAACATCACTTTTGACAAACACCTCAGAAATGAAAATGAAACACATATTCCTGTTCCCCACGGGCTGGAAAGCCGAATTCTCGCTTGATTTTCGATTCTGAGCCTACCCTGAAGAGCTAGCCCAAAGTCTAACACTGCATTCGCCTTAGGACTCAATACAGCCAAAAAACATGACTTTTGACAAACACCTCAGAAATGAAAATGAAACACATATTCCTGTTCCCCACGGGCTGGAAAACCGAATTCTCGCTTGATTTTCGATTCCGAGCCTACCCTGAAGAGCTAGCTCACGGTCTAACACAGCATTCGCCTTATTTCTAAATTCAGCCCAAAAACATCACTTTTGACAAACACCTCAGAAATGAAAAAGAAACACATATTCCTGTTCCCCACGGGCTGGAAAGCCAATTTCTCGCTTGATTTTCGATTCCGAGCCTACCCTGAAGAGCTAGCCCAAAGTCTAACACAGCATTCGCCTTAGGACTCAATACAGCCAAAAATATGACTTTTGACAAACACCTCAGAAATGAAAATGAAACACATATTCCTGTTCCCCACGGGCTGGAAAACCGAATTCTCGCTTGATTTTCGATTCCGAGCCTACCCTGAAGAGCTAGCCCGAAGTCTAACACTGCATTCGCCTTAGGACTCAATACAGCCAAAAAACATGACTTTTGACAAACACCTCAGAAATGAAAATGAAACACAGATTCCTGTTCCCCACAGGCTGGAAAGCCGAATTCTCGCTTGATTTTCGATTCCGAGCCTACCCTGAAGAGCTAGCTCACGGTCTAACACAGCATTCCCCTTATTTCTCAATTCAGCCCAAAAACATCACTTTTGACAAACACCTCAGAAATGAAAAAGAAACACATATTCCTATTCCCCACGGGCTGGAAAGCCAAATTCTCGCTTGATTTTTGATTCCGAGCCTACCCTGAAGAGCTAGCCCAAAGTCTAACACAGCATTTGCCTTAGGACTCAATACAGCCAAAAATATGACTTTTGACAAACACCTCAGAAATGAAAATGAAACACATATTCCTGTTCCCCACAGGCTGGAAAGCCGAATTCTCGCTTGATTTTTGATTCCGACCTTTTCCTGAAGAGCTAGCCCAAGGTCTAACACAGCATTCGCCTTATTTCTAAATTCAGCCCAAAAACATCACTTTTGACAAACACCTCAGAAATGAAAAAGAAACACATATTCCTGTTCCCCACGGGCTGGAAAGCCAAATTCTCGCTTGATTTTCGATTCCGAGCCTACCCTGAAGAGCTAGCCCAAGGTCTAACACAGCATTCGCCTTAGGATTCAATTCAGCCCAAAAACCTCACTTTTGACAAACACCTCAGAAATGAAAAAGAAACACATATCCCTATTCCCCACGGGCTGGACAGCTGAATTCTCACTTGATTTTCGATTCCAAGCCTACCCTGACGAGCTAGCTCAAGGTCTAACACAGCATTCGCCTTATTTCTAAATTCAGCCCAAAAACATCACTTTTGACAAACACCTCAGAAATGAAAAAGAAACACATATTCCTGTTCCCCACGGGCTGGAAAGCCGAATTCTCGCTTGATTTTCTATTCCGAGCCTACCCTGAAGAGCTAGCCCAAAGTCTAACACTGCATTCGCCTTAGGACTCAATACAGCCAAAAAACATGACTTTTGACAAACACCTCAGAAATGAAAATGAAACACATATTCCTGTTCCCCACAGGCTGGAAAGCCGAATTCTCGCTTGATTTTTGATTCCGACCTTTTCCTGACGAGCTAGCCCAAGGTCTAACACAGCATTCGCCTTATTTCTCAATTCAGCCCAAAAACGTCACTTTTGACAACCACCTCAGAAATGAAAATGAAACACATATTCCTGTTCCCCACGGGCTGGAAAGCCGAATTCTCGCTTGATTTTTGATTCTGAGCCTACCCTGAAGAGCTAGCCCAAAGTCTAACACTGCATTCGCCTGAGGACTCAATACAGCCAAAAATTAGACTTTTGACAAACACTTCAGAAATGAAAATGAAACACATATTCCTGTTCCCCACAGGCTGGAAAGCCGAATTCTCGCTTGATTTTTGATTCCGACCTTTCCCTGAAGAGCTAGCCCAAGGTCTAACACAGCATTCGCCTTAGGACTCAATACAGCCAAAAACATCACTTTTGACAAACACCTCAGAAATGAAAAAGAAACACATATTCCTGTTCCCCACAGGCTGGAAAGCCGAATTCTCGCTTGATTTTCGATTCCGAGCCTACCCTGAAGAGCTAGCCCAAGGTCTAACACAGCATTCGCCTTATTTCTCAATTCAGCCCAAAAACATCACTTTTGACAAACACCTCAGAAATGAAAATGAAACACATATTCCTGTTCCCCACGGGCTGGAAAGCCGAATTCTCGCTTGATTTTCGATTCCGAGCCTACCCTGAAGAGCTAGCCCAAAGTCTAACACTGCATTCGCTTTAGGACTCAATACAGCCAAAAAACATGACTTTTGACAAACACCTCAGAAATGAAAATGAAACACATATTCCTGTTCCCCACAGGCTGGAAAGCCGAATTCTCGCTTGATTTTTGATTCCGACCTTTTCCTGAAGAGCTAGCCCAAGGTCTAACACAGCATTCGCCTTATTTCTAAATTCAGCCCAAAAACATCACTTTTGACAAACACCTCAGAAATGAAAAAGAAACACATATTCCTGTTCCCCACGGGCTGGAAAGCCAAATTCTCGCTTGATTTTCGATTCCGAGCCTACCCTGAAGAGCTAGCCCAAGGTCTAACACAGCATTCGCCTTAGGATTCAATTCAGCCCAAAAACCTCACTTTTGACAAACACCTCAGAAATGAAAAAGAAACACATATCCCTATTCCCCACGGGCTGGACAGCTGAATTCTCACTTGATTTTCGATTCCGAGCCTACCCTGAAGAGCTAGCCCAAAGTCTAACACTGCATTCGCCTTAGGACTCAATACAGCCAAAAAACATGACTTTTGACAAATACCTCAGAAATGAAAATGAAACACATATTCCTGTTCCCCACAGGCTGGAAAGCCGAATTCTCGCTTGATTTTTGATTCCGACCTTTTCCTGACGAGCTAGCCCAAGGTCTAACACAGCATTCGCCTTATTTCTCAATTCAGCCCAAAAACGTCACTTTTGACAACCACCTCAGAAATGAAAATGAAACACATATTCCTGTTCCCCACAGGCTGGAAAGCCGAATTCTCGCTTGATTTTCGATTCCGAGCCTACCCTGAAGACCTAGCTCACGGTCTAACACAGCATTCCCCTTATTTCTCAATTCAGCCCAAAAACATCACTTTTGACAAACACCTCAGAAATGAAAAAGAAACACATATTCCTGTTCCTCACAGGCTGGAAAGCCGAATTCTCGCTTGATTTTTGATTCCGACCTTTCCCTGAAGAGCTAGCCCAAGGTCTAACACAGCATTCCCCTTAGGACTCAATACAGCCAAAATACATGACTTTTGACAAACACCTCAGAAATGAAAATGAAACACATATTCCTGTTCCCCAGAGGCTGGAAAGCCGAATTCTCGCTTGATTTTTGATTCCGACCTTTTCCTGAAGAGCTATCCCAAAGTCTCACACAGCATTCGCCTTAGGATTCAATTCAGCCCAAAAACATCACTTTTGAAAAACACCTCAGAAATGAAAAAGAAACACATATCCCTATTCCCCACGGGCTGGACAGCTGAATTTTCGCTTGATTTTCGATTCCAAGCCTACTCTGAAGAGCTAGCTCAAGGTCTAACACAGCATTCGCCTTATTTCTTAATTCAGCCCAAAAACATCACTTTTGACAAACACCTCAGAAATGAAAAAGAAACACATATTCCTGTTCCCCACGGGCTGGAAAGCCGAATTCTCGCTTGATTTTCGATTCCGAGCCTACCCTGAAGAGCTAGCCCAAAGTCTAACACAGCATTCGCCTTAGGACTGAATACAGCCAAAAAACATGACTTTTGACAAACACCTCAGAAATGAAAATGAAACACATATTCCTGTTCCCCACAGGCTGGAAAGCCGAATTCTCGCTTGATTTTTGATTCTGACCTTTCCCTGAAGAGCTAGCCCAAGGTCTAACACAGCATTCGCCTTAGGACTCAATACAGCCCAAAAACATCACTTTTGACAAACACCTCAGAAATGAAAATGAAACACATATTCCTGTTCCCCATGGGCTGGAAAGCCGAATTCTCGCTTGATTTTCGATTCCGAGCCTACCCTGAAGAGCTAGCCCAAAGTCTAACACTGCATTCGCCTTAGGACTCAATACAGCCAAAAAACATGACTTTTGACAAACACCTCAGAAATGAAAATGAAACACATATTCCTGTTCCCCACAGGCTGGAAAGCCGAATTCTCGCTTGATTTTCGATTCCGAGCCTACCCTGAAGAGCTAGCTCACGGTCTAACACAGCATTCCCCTTATTTCTCAATTCAGCCCAAAAACATCACTTTTGACAAACACCTCAGAAATGAAAAAGAAACACATATTCCTGTTCCCCACAGGCTGGAAAGCCGAATTCTCGCTTGATTTTTGATTCCGACCTTTCCCTGAAGAGCTAGCCCAAGGTCTAACACAGCATTCGCCTTAGGACTCAATACAGCCAAAAACATCACTTTTGACAAACACCTCAGAAATGAAAAAGAAACACATATTCCTGTTCCCCACAGGCTGGAAAGCCGAATTCTCGCTTAATTTTCGATTCCGAGCCTACCCTGAAGAGCTAGCTCAAGGTCTAACACAGCATTCGCCTTATTTCTCAATTCAGCCCAAAAACATCACTTTTGACAAACACCTCAGAAATGAAAATGAAACACATATTCCTGTTCCCCACGGGCTGGAAAGCCGAATTCTCGCTTGATTTTCGATTCTGAGCCTACCCTGAAGAGCTAGCCCAAAGTCTAACACTGCATTCGCCTTAGGACTCAATACAGCCAAAAAACATGACTTTTGACAAACACCTCAGAAATGAAAATGAAACACATATTCCTGTTCCCCACGGGCTGGAAAACTGAATTCTCGCTTGATTTTCGATTCCGAGCCTACCCTGAAGAGCTAGCCCAAATTCGAACACTGCATTCGCCTTAGGACTCAATACAGCCAAAAAACATGACTTTTGACAAACACCTCAGAAATGAAAATGAAACACAGATTCCTGTTCCCCACAGGCTGGAAAGCCGAATTCTCGCTTGATTTTCGATTCCGAGCCTACCCTGAAGAGCTAGCTCACGGAATAACACAGCATTCGCCTTATTTCTCAATTCAGCCCAAAAACATCACTTTTGACAAAAACCTCAGAAATGAAAAAGAAACACATATTCCTGTTCCCCACGGGCTGGAAAGCCAAATTCTCGCTTGATTTTCGATTCCGAGCCTACCCTGAAGAGCTAGCCCAAAGTCTAACACAGCATTCGCCTTAGGACTCAATACAGCCAAAAATATGACTTTTGACAAACACCTCAGAAATGAAAATGAAACACATATTCCTGTTCCCCACAGGCTGGAAAGCCGAATTCTCGCTTGATTTTTGATTCCGACCTTTTCCTGAAGAGCTAGCCCAAGGTCTAACACAGCATTCGCCTTATTTCTAAATTCAGCCCAAAAACATCACTTTTGACAAACACCTCAGAAATGAAAAAGAAACACATATTCCTGTTCCCCATGGGCTGGAAAGCCAAATTCTCGCTTGATTTTCGATTCCGAGCCTACCCTGAAGAGCTAGCCCAAAGTCTAACACAGCATTCGCCTTAGGATTCAATTCAGCCCAAAAACCTCACTTTTGACAAACACCTCAGAAATGAAAAAGAAACACATATCCCTATTCCCCACGGGCTGGACAGCTGAATTCTCACTTGATTTTCGATTCCAAGCCTACCCTGAAGAGCTAGCTCAAGGTCTAACACAGCATTCGCCTTATTTGTCAATTCAGCCCAAAAACATCACTTTTGACAAACACCTCAGAAATGAAAAAGAAACACATATTCCTGTTCCCCACGGGCTGGAAAGCCGAATTCTCACTTGATTTTCTATTCCGAGCCTACCCTGAAGAGCTAGCCCAAAGTCTAACACTGCATTCGCCTTAGGACTCAATACAGCCAAAAAACATGACTTTTGACAAACACCTCAGAAATGAAAATGAAACACATATTCCTGTTCCCCACAGGCTGGAAAGCTGAATTCTCGCTTGATTTTTGATTCCGACCTTTTCCTGACGAGCTAGCCCAAGGTCTAACACAGCATTCGCCTTAGGACTCAATACAGCCAAAAACATCACTTTTGACAAACACCTCAGAAATGAAAAAGAAACACATATTCCTGTTCCCCACAGGCTGGAAAGCCGAATTCTCGCTTGATTTTCGATTCCGAGCCTACCCTGAAGAGCTAGCCCAAGGTCTAACACAGCATTCGCCTTATTTCTCAATTCAGCCCAAAAACATCACTTTTGACAAACACCTCAGAAATGAAAATGAAACACATATTCCTGTTCCCCACGGGCTGGAAAGCCGAATTCTCACTTTATTTTCGATTCTGAGCCTACCCTGAAGAGCTAGCCCAAACTCTAACACTGCATTCGCCTTATTTCTCAATTCAGCCCAAAAACATCACTTTTGACAAACACCTCAGAAATGAAAATGAAACACATATTCCTGTTCCCCACAGGCTGGAAAGCCGAATTCTCGCTTGATTTTCGATTCCGAGCCTACCCTGAAGAGCTAGCTCACGGTCTAACACAGCATTCGCCTTATTTCTCAATTCAGCCCAATAACATCACTTTTGACAAACACCTCAGAAATGAAAAAGAAACACATATTCCTGTTCCCCACGGGCTGGAAAGCCAAATTCTCGCTTGATTTTCGATTCCGAGCCTACCCTGAAGAGCTAGCCCAAAGTCTAACACAGAATTCGCCTTAGGACTCAATACAGCCAAAAATATGACTTTTGACAAACACCTCAGAAATGAAAATGAAACACATATTCCTGTTCCCCACAGGCTGGAAAGCCGAATTCTTGCTTGATTTTTGATTCCGACCTTTCCCTGAAGAGCTAGCCCAAGGTCTAACACAGCATTCGCCTTAGGACTCAATACAGCCAAAAACATCACTTTTGACAAACACCTCAGAAATGAAAAAGAAACACATATTCCTGTTCCCCACAGGCTGGAAAGCCGAATTCTCGCTTGATTTTCGATTCCGAGCCTACCCTGAAGAGCTAGCTCAAGGTCTAACACAGCATTCGCCTTATTTCTCAATTCAGCCCAAAAACATCACTTTTGACAAACACCTCAGAAATGAAAATGAAACACATATTCCTGTTCCCCACGGGCTGGAAAGCCGAATTCTCGCTTGATTTTCGATTCTCAGCTTACCCTGAAGAGCTAGCCCAAAGTCTAACACTGCATTCGCCTTAGTAACTCAATACAGCCAAAAAACATGACTTTTGACAAACACCTCAGAAATGAAAATGAAACACATATTCCTGTTCCCCACAGGCTGGAAAGCCGAATTCTCGCTTGATTTTTGATTCCGACCTTTTCCTGAAGAGCTATCCCAAAGTCTAACACAGCATTCGCCTTAGGATTCAATTCAGCCCAAAAACATCACTTTTGACAAACACCTCAGAAATGAAAAAGAAACACATATCCCTATTCCCCACGGGCTGGACAGCTGAATTTTCGCTTGATTTTCGATTCCAAGCCTACTCTGAAGAGCTAGCTCAAGGTCTAACACAGCATTCGCCTTATTTCTTAATTCAGCCCAAAAACATCACTTTTGACAAACACCTCAGAAATGAAAAAGAAACACATATTCCTGTTCCCCACGGGCTGGAAAGCCGAATTCTCGCTTGATTTTCGATTCCGAGCCTACCCTGAAGAGCTAGCCCAAAGTCTAACACAGCATTCGCCTTAGGACTGAATACAGCCAAAAAACATGACTTTTGACAAACACCTCAGAAATGAAAATGAAACACATATTCCTGTTCCCCACAGGCTGGAAAGCCAAATTCTCGCTTGATTTTTGATTCTGACCTTTCCCTGAAGAGCTAGCCCAAGGTCTAACACAGCATTCGCCTTAGGACTCAATACAGCCCCAAAACATCACTTTTGACAAACACCTCAGAAATGAAAATGAAACACATATTCCTGTTCCCATGGGCTGGAAAGCCGAATTCTCGCTTGATTTTCGATTCCGAGCCTACCCTGAAGAGCTAGCCCAAAGTCTAACACTGCATTTGCCTTAGGACTCAATACAGCCAAAAAACATGACTTTTGACAAACACCTCAGAAATGAAAATGAAACACATATTCCTGTTCCCCACAGGCTGGAAAGCTGAATTCTCACTTGATTTTCGATTCCGAGCGTACCCTGAAGAGCTAGCTCACGGTCTAACACAGCATTCCCCTTATTTCTCAATTCAGCCCAAAAACATCACTTTTGACAAACACCTCAGAAATGAAAAAGAAACACATATTCCTGTTCCCCACAGGCTGGAAAGCCGAATTCTCGCTTGATTTTTGATTCCGACCTTTCCCTGAAGAGCTAGCCCAAGGTCTAACACAGCATTCGCCTTAGGACTCAATACAGCCAAAAACATCACTTTTGACAAACACCTCAGAAATGAAAAAGAAACACATATTCCTGTTCCCCACAGGCTGGAAAGCCGAATTCTCGCTTGATTTTCGATTCCGAGCCTACCCTGAAGAGCTAGCTCAAGGTATAACACAGCATTCGCCTTATTTCTCAATTCAGCCCAAAAACATCACTTTTGACAAACACCTCAGAAATGAAAATGAAACACATATTCCTGTTCCCCACGGGCTGGAAAGCCGAATTCTCGCTTGATTTTCGATTCTGAGCCTACCCTGAAGAGCTAGCCCAAAGTCTAACACTGCATTCGCCTTAGGACTCAATACAGCCAAAAAACATGACTTTTGACAAACACCTCAGAAATGAAAATGAAACACATATTCCTGTTCCCCACGGGCTGGAAAACCGAATTCTCGCTTGATTTTCGATTCCGAGCCTACCCTGAAGAGCTAGCCCGAAGTCTAACACTGCATTCGCCTTAGGACTCAATACAGCCAAAAAACATGACTTTTGACAAACACCTCAGAAATGAAAATGAAACACAGATTCCTGTTCCCCACAGGCTGGAAAGCCGAATTCTCGCTTGATTTTCGATTCCGAGCCTACCCTGAAGAGCTAGCTCACGGTCTAACACAGCATTCGCCTTATTTCTAAATTCAGCCCAAAAACATCACTTTTGACAAACACCTCAGAAATGAAAAAGAAACACATATTCCTGTTCCCCACGGGCTGGAAAGCCAATTTCTCGCTTGATTTTCGATTCCGAGCCTACCCTGAAGAGCTAGCCCAAAGTCTAACACAGCATTCGCCTTAGGACTCAATACAGCCAAAAATATGACTTTTGACAAACACCTCAGAAATGAAAATGAAACACATATTCCTGTTCCCCACGGGCTGGAAAACCGAATTCTCGCTTGATTTTCGATTCCGAGCCTACCCTGAAGAGCTAGCCCGAAGTCTAACACTGCATTCGCCTTAGGACTCAATACAGCCAAAAAACATGACTTTTGACAAACACCTCAGAAATGAAAATGAAACACAGATTCCTGTTCCCCACAGGCTGGAAAGCCGAATTCTCGCTTGATTTTCGATTCCGAGCCTACCCTGAAGAGCTAGCTCACGGTCTAACACAGCATTCCCCTTATTTCTCAATTCAGCCCAAAAACATCACTTTTGACAAACACCTCAGAAATGAAAAAGAAACACATATTCCTATTCCCCACGGGCTGGAAAGCCAAATTCTCGCTTGATTTTTGATTCCGAGCCTACCCTGAAGAGCTAGCCCAAAGTCTAACACAGCATTTGCTTTAGGACTCAATACAGCCAAAAATATGACTTTTGACAAACACCTCAGAAATGAAAATGAAACACATATTCCTGTTCCCCACAGGCTGGAAAGCCGAATTCTCGCTTGATTTTTGATTCCGACCTTTTCCTGAAGAGCTAGCCCAAGGTCTAACACAGCATTCGCCTTATTTCTTAATTCAGCCCAAAAACATCACTTTTGACAAACACCTCAGAAATGAAAAAGAAACACATATTCCTGTTCCCCACGGGCTGGAAAGCCGAATTCTCGCTTGATTTTCGATTCCGAGCCTACCCTGAAGAGCTAGCCCAAAGTCTAACACAGCATTCGCCTTAGGACTGAATACAGCCAAAAAACATGACTTTTGACAAACACCTCAGAAATGAAAATGAAACACATATTCCTGTTCCCCACAGGCTGGAAAGCCGAATTCTTGCTTGATTTTTGATTCTGACCTTTCCCTGAAGAGCTAGCCCAAGGTCTAACACAGCATTCGCCTTAGGACTCAATACAGCCCAAAAACATCACTTTTGACAAACACCTCAGAAATGAAAATGAAACACATATTCCTGTTCCCCATGGGCTGGAAAGCCGAATTCTCGCTTGATTTTCGATTCCGAGCCTACCCTGAAGAGCTAGCCCAAAGTCTAACACTGCATTCGCCTTAGGACTCAATACAGCCAAAAAACATGACTTTTGACAAACACCTCAGAAATGAAAATGAAACACATATTCCTGTTCCCCACAGGCTGGAAAGCCGAATTCTCGCTTGATTTTCGATTCCGAGCCTACCCTGAAGAGCTAGCTCACGGTCTAACACAGCATTCCCCTTATTTCTCAATTCAGCCCAAAAACATCACTTTTGACAAACACCTCAGAAATGAAAAAGAAACACATATTCCTGTTCCCCACAGGCTGGAAAGCCGAATTCTCGCTTGATTTTTGATTCCGACCTTTCCCTGAAGAGCTAGCCCAAGGTCTAACACAGCATTCGCCTTAGGACTCAATACAGCCAAAAACATCACTTTTGACAAACACCTCAGAAATGAAAAAGAAACACATATTCCTGTTCCCCACAGGCTGGAAAGCCGAATTCTCGCTTAATTTTCGATTCCGAGCCTACCCTGAAGAGCTAGCTCAAGGTCTAACACAGCATTCGCCTTATTTCTCAATTCAGCCCAAAAACATCACTTTTGACAAACACCTCAGAAATGAAAATGAAACACATATTCCTGTTCCCCACGGGCTGGAAAGCCGAATTCTCGCTTGATTTTCGATTCTGAGCCTACCCTGAAGAGCTAGCCCAAAGTCTAACACTGCATTCGCCTTAGGACTCAATACAGCCAAAAAACATGACTTTTGACAAACACCTCAGAAATGAAAATGAAACACATATTCCTGTTCCCCACGGGCTGGAAAACTGAATTCTCGCTTGATTTTCGATTCCGAGCCTACCCTGAAGAGCTAGCCCAAATTCGAACACTGCATTCGCCTTAGGACTCAATACAGCCAAAAAACATGACTTTTGACAAACACCTCAGAAATGAAAATGAAACACAGATTCCTGTTCCCCACAGGCTGGAAAGCCGAATTCTCGCTTGATTTTCGATTCCGAGCCTACCCTGAAGAGCTAGCTCACGGAATAACACAGCATTCGCCTTATTTCTCAATTCAGCCCAAAAACATCACTTTTGACAAAAACCTCAGAAATGAAAAAGAAACACATATTCCTGTTCCCCACGGGCTGGAAAGCCAAATTCTCGCTTGATTTTCGATTCCGAGCCTACCCTGAAGAGCTAGCCCAAAGTCTAACACAGCATTCGCCTTAGGACTCAATACAGCCAAAAATATGACTTTTGACAAACACCTCAGAAATGAAAATGAAACACATATTCCTGTTCCCCACAGGCTGGAAAGCCGAATTCTCGCTTGATTTTTGATTCCGACCTTTTCCTGAAGAGCTAGCCCAAGGTCTAACACAGCATTCGCCTTATTTCTAAATTCAGCCCAAAAACATCACTTTTGACAAACACCTCAGAAATGAAAAAGAAACACATATTCCTGTTCCCCATGGGCTGGAAAGCCAAATTCTCGCTTGATTTTCGATTCCGAGCCTACCCTGAAGAGCTAGCCCAAAGTCTAACACAGCATTCGCCTTAGGATTCAATTCAGCCCAAAAACCTCACTTTTGACAAACACCTCAGAAATGAAAAAGAAACACATATCCCTATTCCCCACGGGCTGGACAGCTGAATTCTCACTTGATTTTCGATTCCAAGCCTACCCTGAAGAGCTAGCTCAAGGTCTAACACAGCATTCGCCTTATTTGTCAATTCAGCCCAAAAACATCACTTTTGACAAACACCTCAGAAATGAAAAAGAACACATATTCCTGTTCCCCACGGGCTGGAAAGCCGAATTCTCACTTGATTTTCTATTCCGAGCCTACCCTGAAGAGCTAGCCCAAAGTCTAACACTGCATTCGCCTTAGGACTCAATACAGCCAAAAAACATGACTTTTGACAAACACCTCAGAAATGAAAATGAAACACATATTCCTGTTCCCCACAGGCTGGAAAGCTGAATTCTCGCTTGATTTTTGATTCCGACCTTTTCCTGACGAGCTAGCCCAAGGTCTAACACAGCATTCGCCTTAGGACTCAATACAGCCAAAAACATCACTTTTGACAAACACCTCAGAAATGAAAAAGAAACACATATTCCTGTTCCCCACAGGCTGGAAAGCCGAATTCTCGCTTGATTTTCGATTCCGAGCCTACCCTGAAGAGCTAGCCCAAGGTCTAACACAGCATTCGCCTTATTTCTCAATTCAGCCCAAAAACATCACTTTTGACAAACACCTCAGAAATGAAAATGAAACACATATTCCTGTTCCCCACAGGCTGGAAAGCCGAATTCTCGCTTGATTTTCGATTCCGAGCCTACCCTGAAGAGCTAGCTCACGGTCTAACACAGCATTCGCCTTATTTCTCAATTCAGCCCAATAACATCACTTTTGACAAACACCTCAGAAATGAAAAAGAAACACATATTCCTGTTCCCCACGGGCTGGAAAGCCAAATTCTCGCTTGATTTTCGATTCCGAGCCTACCCTGAAGAGCTAGCCCAAAGTCTAACACAGAATTCGCCTTAGGACTCAATACAGCCAAAAATATGACTTTTGACAAACACCTCAGAAATGAAAATGAAACACATATTCCTGTTCCCCACAGGCTGGAAAGCCGAATTCTTGCTTGATTTTTGATTCCGACCTTTCCCTGAAGAGCTAGCCCAAGGTCTAACACAGCATTCGCCTTAGGACTCAATACAGCCAAAAACATCACTTTTGACAAACACCTCAGAAATGAAAAAGAAACACATATTCCTGTTCCCCACAGGCTGGAAAGCCGAATTCTCGCTTGATTTTCGATTCCGAGCCTACCCTGAAGAGCTAGCTCAAGGTCTAACACAGCATTCGCCTTATTTCTCAATTCAGCCCAAAAACATCACTTTTGACAAACACCTCAGAAATGAAAATGAAACACATATTCCTGTTCCCCACGGGCTGGAAAGCCGAATTCTCGCTTGATTTTCGATTCTCAGCTTACCCTGAAGAGCTAGCCCAAAGTCTCACACTGCATTCGCCTTAGTAACTCAATACAGCCAAAAAACATGACTTTTGACAAACACCTCAGAAATGAAAATGAAACACATATTCCTGTTCCCCACAGGCTGGAAAGCCGAATTCTCGCTTGATTTTTGATTCCGACCTTTTCCTGAAGAGCTATCCCAAAGTCTAACACAGCATTCGCCTTAGGATTCAATTCAGCCCAAAAACATCACTTTTGACAAACACCTCAGAAATGAAAAAGAAACACATATCCCTATTCCCCACGGGCTGGACAGCTGAATTTTCGCTTGATTTTCGATTCCAAGCCTACTCTGAAGAGCTAGCTCAAGGTCTAACACAGCATTCGCCTTATTTCTTAATTCAGCCCAAAAACATCACTTTTGACAAACACCTCAGAAATGAAAAAGAAACACATATTCCTGTTCCCCACGGGCTGGAAAGCCGAATTCTCGCTTGATTTTCGATTCCGAGCCTACCCTGAAGAGCTAGCCCAAAGTCTAACACAGCATTCGCCTTAGGACTGAATACAGCCAAAAAACATGACTTTTGACAAACACCTCAGAAATGAAAATGAAACACATATTCCTGTTCCCCACAGGCTGGAAAGCCAAATTCTCGCTTGATTTTTGATTCTGACCTTTCCCTGAAGAGCTAGCCCAAGGTCTAACACAGCATTCGCCTTAGGACTCAATACAGCCCCAAAACATCACTTTTGACAAACACCTCAGAAATGAAAATGAAACACATATTCCTGTTCCCATGGGCTGGAAAGCCGAATTCTCGCTTGATTTTCGATTCCGAGCCTACCCTGAAGAGCTAGCCCAAAGTCTAACACTGCATTTGCCTTAGGACTCAATACAGCCAAAAAACATGACTTTTGACAAACACCTCAGAAATGAAAATGAAACACATATTCCTGTTCCCCACAGGCTGGAAAGCTGAATTCTCACTTGATTTTCGATTCCGAGCGTACCCTGAAGAGCTAGCTCACGGTCTAACACAGCATTCCCCTTATTTCTCAATTCAGCCCAAAAACATCACTTTTGACAAACACCTCAGAAATGAAAAAGAAACACATATTCCTGTTCCCCACAGGCTGGAAAGCCGAATTCTCGCTTGATTTTTGATTCCGACCTTTCCCTGAAGAGCTAGCCCAAGGTCTAACACAGCATTCGCCTTAGGACTCAATACAGCCAAAAAACATCACTTTTGACAAACACCTCAGAAATGAAAAAGAAACACATATTCCTGTTCCCCACAGGCTGGAAAGCCGAATTCTCGCTTGATTTTCGATTCCGAGCCTACCCTGAAGAGCTAGCTCAAGGTATAACACAGCATTCGCCTTATTTCTCAATTCAGCCCAAAAACATCACTTTTGACAAACACCTCAGAAATGAAAATGAAACACATATTCCTGTTCCCCACGGGCTGGAAAGCCGAATTCTCGCTTGATTTTCGATTCTGAGCCTACCCTGAAGAGCTAGCCCAAAGTCTAACACTGCATTCGCCTTAGGACTCAATACAGCCAAAAAACATGACTTTTGACAAACACCTCAGAAATGAAAATGAAACACATATTCCTGTTCCCCACGGGCTGGAAAACCGAATTCTCGCTTGATTTTCGATTCCGAGCCTACCCTGAAGAGCTAGCCCGAAGTCTAACACTGCATTCGCCTTAGGACTCAATACAGCCAAAAAACATGACTTTTGACAAACACCTCAGAAATGAAAATGAAACACAGATTCCTGTTCCCCACAGGCTGGAAAGCCGAATTCTCGCTTGATTTTCGATTCCGAGCCTACCCTGAAGAGCTAGCTCACGGTCTAACACAGCATTCGCCTTATTTCTAAATTCAGCCCAAAAACATCACTTTTGACAAACACCTCAGAAATGAAAAAGAAACACATATTCCTGTTCCCCACAGGCTGGAAAGCCGAATTCTCGCTTGATTTTTGATTCCGACCTTTCCCTGAAGAGCTAGCCCAAGGTCTAACACAGCATTCGCCTTAGGACTCAATACAGCCAAAAACATCACTTTTGACAAACACCTCAGAAATGAAAAAGAAACACATATTCCTGTTCCCCACAGGCTGGAAAGCCGAATTCTCGCTTGATTTTCGATTCCGAGCCTACCCTGAAGAGCTAGCTCAAGGTCTAACACAGCATTCGCCTTATTTCTCAATTCAGCCCAAAAACATCACTTTTGACAAACACCTCAGAAATGAAAATGAAACACATATTCCTGTTCCCCACGGGCTGGAAAGCCGAATTCTCGCTTGATTTTCGATTCTGAGCCTACCCTGAAGAGCTAGCCCAAAGTCTAACACTGCATTCGCCTTAGGACTCAATACAGCCAAAAAACATGACTTTTGACAAACACCTCAGAAATGAAAATGAAACACATATTCCTGTTCCCCACGGGCTGGAAAACCGAATTCTCGCTTGATTTTCGATTCCGAGCCTACCCTGAAGAGCTAGCCCAAAGTCTAACACTGCATTCGCCTTAGGACTCAATACAGCCAAAAAACATGACTTTTGACAAACACCTCAGAAATGAAAATGAAACACAGATTCCTGTTCCCCACAGGCTGGAAAGCCGAATTCTCGCTTGATTTTTGATTCCGACCTTTTCCTGAAGAGCTAGCCCAAGGTCTAACACAGCATTCGCCTTATTTCTAAATTCAGCCCAAAAACATCACTTTTGACAAACACCTCAGAAATGAAAAAGAAACACATATTCCTGTTCCCCACGGGCTGGAAAGCCGAATTCTCGCTTATTTTTCGATTCCGAGCCTACCCTGAAGAGCTAGCTCAAGGTCTAACACAGCATTCGCCTTAGGACTCAATACAGCCAAAAATATGACTTTTGACAAACACCTCAGAAATGAAAATGAAACACATATTCCTGTTCCCCACAGGCTGGAAAGCCGAATTCTCGCTTGATTTTTGATTCCGACCTTTCCCTGAAGAGCTAGTCCAAGGTCTAACACAGCATTCGCCTTAGGACTCAATACAGCCAAAAACATCACTTTTGACAAACACCTCAGAAATGAAAAAGAAACACATATTCCTGTTCCCCACAGGCTGGAAAGCCGAATTCTCGCTTGATTTTCTATTCCGAGCCTACCCTGAAGAGCTAGCTCAAGGTATAACACAGCATTCGCCTTATTTCTCAATTCAGCCCAAAAACATCACTTTTGACAAACACCTCAGAAATGAAAATGAAACACATATTCCTGTTCCCCACGGGCTGGAAAGCCGAATTCTCGCTTGATTTTCGATTCTGAGCCTACCCTGAAGAGCTAGCCCAAAGTCTAACACTGCATTCGCCTTAGGACTCAATACAGCCAAAAAACATGACTTTTGACAAACACCTCAGAAATGAAAATGAAACACATATTCCTGTTCCCCACGGGCTGGAAAACCGAATTCTCGCTTGATTTTCGATTCCGAGCCTACCCTGAAGAGCTAGCCCAAAGTCTAACACTGCATTCGCCTTAGGACTCAATACAGCCAAAAAACATGACTTTTGACAAACACCTCAGAAATGAAAATGAAACACAGATTCCTGTTCCCCACAGGCTGGAAAGCTGAATTCTCGCTTGATTTTTGATTCCGACCTTTTCCTGAAGAGCTAGCCCAAGGTCTAACACAGCATTCGCCTTATTTCTAAATTCAGCCCAAAAACATCACTTTTGACAAACACCTCAGAAATGAAAAAGAAACACATATTCCTGTTCCCCACGGGCTGGAAAGCCGAATTCTCGCTTATTTTTCGATTCCGAGCCTACCCTGAAGAGCTAGCTCAAGGTCTAACACAGCATTCGCCTTAGGACTCAATACAGCCAAAAATATGACTTTTGACAAACACCTCAGAAATGAAAATGAAACACATATTCCTGTTCCCCACAGGCTGGAAAGCCGAATTCTCGCTTGATTTTTGATTCCGACCTTTCCCTGAAGAGCTAGCCCAAGGTCTAACACAGCATTCGCCTTAGGACTCAATACAGCCAAAAACATCACTTTTGACAAACACCTCAGAAATGAAAAAGAAACACATATTCCTGTTCCCCACAGGCTGGAAAGCCGAATTCTCGCTTGATTTTCTATTCCGAGCCTACCCTGAAGAGCTAGCTCAAGGTATAACACAGCATTCGCCTTATTTCTCAATTCAGCCCAAAAACATCACTTTTGACAAACACCTCAGAAATGAAAATGAAACACATATTCCTGTTCCCCACGGGCTGGACAGCCAAATTCTCGCTTGATTTTTGATTCTGACCTTTCCCTGAAGAGCTAGCCCAAGGTCTAACACAGCATTCGCCTTAGGACTCAATACAGCCCAAAAACATCACTTTTGACAAACACCTCAGAAATGAAAATGAAACACATATTCCTGTTCCCCATGGGCTGGAAAGCCGAATTCTCGCTTGATTTTCGATTCCGAGCCTACCCTGAAGAGCTAGCCCAAAGTCTAACACTGCATTTGCCTTAGGACTCAATACAGCCAAAAAACATGACTTTTGACAAACACCTCAGAAATGAAAATGAAACACATATTCCTGTTCCCCACAGGCTGGAAAGCCGAATTCTCGCTTGATTTTCGATTCCGAGCCTACCCTGAAGAGCTAGCTCACGGTCTAACACAGCATTCCCCTTATTTCTCAATTCAGCCCAAAAACATCACTTTTGACAAACACCTCAGAAATGAAAAAGAAACACATATTCCTGTTCCCCACAGGCTGGAAAGCCAAATTCTCGCTTGATTTTTGATTCCGACCTTTCCCTGAAGAGCTAGCCCAAGGTCTAACACAGCATTCGCCTTAGGACTCAATACAGCCAAAAACATCACTTTTGACAAACACCTCAGAAATGAAAATGAAACACATATTCCTGTTCCCCATGGGCTGGAAAGCTGAATTCTCGCTTGATTTTCGATTCCGAGCCTACCCTGAAGAGCTAGCCCAAAGTCTAACACTGCATTCGCCTTAGGACTCAATACAGCCAAAAAACCACTTTCACTTCTCAATCGCCATATTGTTACTCTGTTTCCTTTGTTCCCTTGCCGAAGTGAAAGCTTACCCAGGAGTTGAAAAAAAAAGGAAAAAAAGAGGTTTCAGTACTTGCCCATCTCACGCCTGTTTCTCTCTGTCTGCTTCTATAGTTTAAATGTAGTTATAAATCCCATTTTTGAAGCAGCGGCTGGTCACTCCATCTAGCTCTGCAAAAGGCAGAGGTTTCCAGATCTTCGGAGCTGGAGACAGGCTGCATGGGGAGCTCTCCCTTCGCGCCCTGCAGATGGCTCCTAAGGCGCTGGGGGGGCTCTACCCCTCCTGTCAGGCTCTCATCTCTCCCCTTTGCCCGGGGAAGAGATTTTAAAGCCGCCAGACAGCTGTTCTGGCGGCTTTTAACAAAGATCGGAAAGGCATCCAACGAGGGATGTCTGCGATGAAGCGCTCCAAAACCGGAAGTTCTTTCGTTTCCCCAGAGGCTTTTTTTTTTTTTCTTTCTCTCTCTCTTATGGAAACTTTTAACTTGGAAAAATGGTTTTTTCTTTCTCTGTCTCCTAACTCTGGATTAAAGTTATAATAGAAATATTTTCAATAATAAAAGACTATCTGATTTTTAAACTGGAAAGAACTTTAATCAGGCAACTGGCTTTCTTTCTTTTTTGTACTCTTTTGAAACACCAATGGCTTCAAAGTTTGGAAAGACTGTTTTGACTAAAAGAAATGACTATTCATCTGGATATATTTCTAAAATGCAACTTAACACTGAGCTAACACCTCCACAGCTTTTGACACCTGAAAACTTATTAAATAATTTAAAGATTATGAAACATGAACTTACTTTGGAATTTAACCAGAAAATAAGTGAGATAGACCATAAGATGCAGGCTGCTTTGAAGAATATGAATCAACAACTAAGATTTGATGTGTTAGAGGTTTGCAAAGGCTTAGCAACAAATATTGAAGTTTTGGCAGAACGTATTGAAACAAATAAACAAGCTTTGGCAACTTCGGTGAATTACATAGATAAAATCCAAAATGACATTGCAAATTTTGAAAAAGAGGTCTTAATGACTCAGTTCAGATCTATGGAAGTTGCTATAAGGATTAGAGGTTTGAAAGAAGGATTATATGAAAATTTAAAAGGCAGGATGGTTGACATATTGGATCAGGTGTCTGGAATTTCTAAAGCGGAATTGGCTACACAAATCGACAAAACATACAGAATCAACTCGTGGTACGCCAAACAAAAGCATCTACCAAGGGATATTGTCATATATTTTACCACAAGAGCTCTACGGAACAGAATTATACAAGCAACGTTTAACAATAATCTTATGGTGAATGGTCAGGAACTAAAGATTTGGAAAGAAATCCCCTCTAAAATGCTTAAAGCCAGGAAAAGCTATACTTTTTTGATTGATGAATTTAAGAGATTAAATTTACAATATAAATGGGAAGCACCAGTTGGAGTAACAGTGAAATTTTCTGGAAAAAGATACCGGCTCAACACGATAAAAAAAGCTACTGAATTTTATGTCAATGTTCTAAAGGCTGATATATCCAAGATTCCAGAAGAAGGGTGTATGAAAATAAAAGAGGAGGAGGAGGGGAAGCCACCTTCGATGGATCAAAAAGAAATAGACTCAAAAATCCAAAAGGAGTGCCTGAATCAGATAGCTGGGGAAGAGGAGATGGAGGTTTGGGAGCAGACGGGAGACGACTTGACAAATTTGAATTTATTGAACTATTAAAAGATGAACTATCAAGATACAAAATAATGTGATGTTGAAATATATTGGATGGATAGAAACTAATATGATTGTATTTTATCTTTTCCCTATCTAATGATTACTTATGCAATATTTAGTTAAGTTTTATATAATTTTGAGGTTATTTTTAATGTTGATAATATTAGATATATATAGTTTGTTGAAGATTTGTTTATTGTTTATTCTTCTTTTATTTTCTTTTTTTGTTTATTGAAGTTAGCGAATTAATTTAGAATAATATTATCTTATTAATATCATGATGAAATTTAATATTTGATGATTACTTATGTAACATTTAGTTAAGTTTTATCTTAGAGGTTATTTCTAATGTCAATAATATTAGTTTAAGATTTGTGTATTTTATATTTAGTTATTACTTATGTAACACTTACCTTGTATAAGATAGAGGACTGAAGGGAGGAGGTAGGAGGTTTGTTTGTTTGTAGTGTTAAAGAGTTTTCTCTTTCTTTCTTTCTTTTTTTTTATTCTCTTTCTTTTTTTTCTCTCTCTTTTTTGTATCTTTACTATTGTATACAAATGCGATATATTAGTACTGTATAGTTTGGAGTTGAAGTTTTTTTAAAAATAGTGTTCTTTTTTTCCTTTTTCCTTTTTCTTTTTATTAACAATTTAAACTTATTATTATGCCCTGTATTATCTCTGGGAAGTCCGGGGGGGGGAGGTGGGGAGGGAAGGGGGTGGGTCTGGGGGGGGGAAATAAAAATGTTTGTACTTTGGATTTAATATTTTGTTACCACTTATGTAAGTTTGTACTAATAAAACTTTTTTGAGAAAAAAAAAAAATACAGCCAAAAAACATGACTTTTGACAAACACCTCAGAAATGAAAATGAAACACATATTCCTGTTCCCCACAGGCTGGAAAGCCGAATTCTCGCTTGATTTTCGATTCCGAGCCTACCCTGAAGAGCTAGCTCACGGTCTAACACAGCATTCCCCTTATTTCTCAATTCAGCCCAAAAACATCACTTTTGACAAACACCTCAGAAATGAAAAAGAAACACATATTCCTGTTCCCCACAGGCTGGAAAGCCGAATTCTCGCTTGATTTTTGATTCCGACCTTTCCCTGAAGAGCTAGCCCAAGGTCTAACACAGCATTCGCCTTAGGACTCAATACAGCCAAAAACATCACTTTTGACAAACACCTCAGAAATGAAAAAGAAACACATATTCCTGTTCCCCACAGGCTGGAAAGCCGAATTCTCGCTTGATTTTCGATTCCGAGCCTACCCTGAAGAGCTAGCTCAAGGTCTAACACAGCATTCGCCTTATTTCTCAATTCAGCCCAAAAACATCACTTTTGACAAACACCTCAGAAATGAAAATGAAACACATATTCCTGTTCCCCACGGGCTGGAAAGCCGAATTCTCGCTTGATTTTCGATTCTGAGCCTACCCTGAAGAGCTAGCCCAAAGTCTAACACTGCATTCGCCTTAGGACTCAATACAGCCAAAAAACATGACTTTTGACAAACACCTCAGAAATGAAAATGAAACACATATTCCTGTTCCCCACGGGCTGGAAAACCGAATTCTCGCTTGATTTTCGATTCCGAGCCTACCCTGAAGAGCTAGCCCAAAGTCTAACACTGCATTCGCCTTAGGACTCAATACAGCCAAAAAACATGACTTTTGACAAACACCTCAGAAATGAAAATGAAACACAGATTCCTGTTCCCCACAGGCTGGAAAGCCGAATTCTCGCTTGATTTTCGATTCCGAGCCTACCCTGAAGAGCTAGCTCACGGTCTAACACAGCATTCGCCTTTTTTCTCAATTCAGCCCAAAAACATCACTTTTGACAAACACCTCAGAAATGAAAAAGAAACACATATTCCTGTTCCCCACAGGCTGGAAAGCCAAATTCTTGCTTGATTTTCGATTCTGAGCCTACCCTGAAGAGCTAGCCCAAAGTCTAACACTGCATTCGCCTTAGGATTCAATACAGCCAAAAAACATGACTTTTGACAAACACCTCAGAAATGAAAATGAAACACATATTCCTGTTCCCCACAGGCTGGAAAGCCGAATTCTCGCTTGATTTTTGATTCCGACCTTTTCCTGAAGAGCTAGCCCAAGGTCTAACACAGCATTCGCCTTATTTCTAAATTCAGCCCAAAAACATCACTTTTGACAAACACCTCAGAAATGAAAAAGAAACACATATTCCTGTTCCCCACGGGCTGGAAAGCTAAATTCTCGCTTGATTTTCGATTCCGAGCCTACCCTGAAGAGCTAGCCCAAAGTCTAACACAGCATTCGCCTTAGGACTCAATACAGCCAAAAATATGACTTTTGACAAACACCTCAGAAATGAAAATGAAACACATATTCCTGTTCCCCACAGGCTGGAAAGCCGAATTTCGCTTGATTTTTGATTCCGACCTTTCCCTGAAGAGCTAGCCCAAGGTCTAACACAGCATTCGCCTTAGGACCCAATACAGCCAAAAACATCACTTTTGACAAACACCTCAGAAATGAAAAAGAAACACATATTCCTGTTCCCCACAGGCTGGAAAGCCGAATTCTCGCTTGATTTTCTATTCCGAGCCTACCCTGAAGAGCTAGCTCAAGGTATAACACAGCATTCGCCTTATTTCTCAATTCAGCCCAAAAACATCACTTTTGACAAACACCTCAGAAATGAAAATGAAACACATATTCCTGTTCCCCACGGGCTGGACAGCCGAATTCTCGCTTGATTTTCGATTCTGAGCCTACCCTGAAGAGCTAGCCCAAAGTCTAACACTGCATTCGCCTTAGGACTCAATACAGCCAAAAAACATGACTTTTGACAAACACCTCAGAAATGAAAATGAAACACATATTCCTGTTCCCCATGGGCTGGAAAGCCAAATTCTCGCTTGATTTTCGATTCCGAGCCTACCCTGAAGAGCTAGCCCAAAGTCTAACACTGCATTCGCCTTAGGACTCAATACAGCCAAAAAACATGACTTTTGACAAACACCTCAGAAATGAAAATGAAACACATATTCCTGTTCCCCACAGGCTGGAAAGCCGAATTCTCGCTTGATTTTCGATTCCGAGCCTACCCTGAAGAGCTAGCCCAAGGTCTAACACAGCATTCGCCTTAGGACTCAATACAGCCAAAAACATCACTTTTGACAAACACCTCAGAAATGAAAAAGAAACACATATTCCTGTTCCCCACAGGCTGGAAAGCCGAATTCTCGCTTGATTTTCGATTCCGAGCCTACCCTGAAGAGCTAGCTCAAGGTCTAACACAGCATTCGCCTTATTTCTCAATTCAGCCCAAAAACATCACTTTTGACAAACACCTCAGAAATGAAAATGAAACACATATTCCTGTTCCCCACGGGCTGGAAAGCCGAATTCTCGCTTGATTTTCGATTCTGAGCCTACCCTGAAGAGCTAGCCCAAAGTCTAACACTGCATTCGCCTTAGGACTCAATACAGCCAAAAAACATGACTTTTGACAAACACCTCAGAAATGAAAATGAAACACATATTCCTGTTCCCCACGGGCTGGAAAACCGAATTCTCGCTTGATTTTCGATTCCGAGCCTACCCTGAAGAGCTAGCCCAAAGTCTAACACTGCATTCGCCTTAGGACTCAATACAGCCAAAAAACATGACTTTTGACAAACACCTCAGAAATGAAAATGAAACACAGATTCCTGTTCCCCACAGGCTGGAAAGCCGAATTCTCGCTTGATTTTCGATTCCGAGCCTACCCTGAAGAGCTAGCTCACGGTCTAACACAGCATTCGCCTTATTTCTCAATTCAGCCCAAAAACATCACTTTTGACAAACACCTCAGAAATGAAAAAGAAACACATATTCCTGTTCCCCATGGGCTGGAAAGCCAAATTCTTGCTTGATTTTCGATTCTGAGCCTACCCTGAAGAGCTAGCCCAAAGTCTAACACTGCATTCGCCTTAGGATTCAATACAGCCAAAAAACATGACTTTTGACAAACACCTCAGAAATGAAAATGAAACACATATTCCTGTTCCCCACAGGCTGGAAAGCCGAATTCTCGCTTGATTTTTGATTCCGACCTTTTCCTGAAGAGCTAGCCCAAGGTCTAACACAGCATTCGCCTTATTTCTAAATTCAGCCCAAAAACATCACTTTTGACAAACACCTCAGAAATGAAAAAGAAACACATATTCCTGTTCCCCACGGGCTGGAAAGCCGAATTTCGCTTGATTTTTGATTCCGACCTTTCCCTGAAGAGCTAGCCCAAGGTCTAACACAGCATTCGCCTTAGGACCCAATACAGCCAAAAACATCACTTTTGACAAACACCTCAGAAATGAAAAAGAAACACATATTCCTGTTCCCCACAGGCTGGAAAGCCGAATTCTCGCTTGATTTTCTATTCCGAGCCTACCCTGAAGAGCTAGCTCAAGGTATAACACAGCATTCGCCTTATTTCTCAATTCAGCCCAAAAACATCACTTTTGACAAACACCTCAGAAATGAAAATGAAACACATATTCCTGTTCCCCACGGGCTGGACAGCCGAATTCTCGCTTGATTTTCGATTCTGAGCCTATCCTGAAGAGCTAGCCCAAAGTCTAACACTGCATTCGCCTTAGGACTCAATACAGCCAAAAAACATGACTTTTGACAAACACCTCAGAAATGAAAATGAAACACATATTCCTGTTCCCCATGGGCTGGAAAGCCGAATTCTCGCTTGATTTTTGATTCCGACCTTTTCCTGAAGAGCTTGCCCAAAGTCTAACACAGCATTCGCCTTAGGATTCAATTCAGCCCAAAAACATCACTTTTGACAAAAACCTCAGAAATGAAAAAGAAACACATATCCCTATTCCCCACGGGCTGGACAGTTGAATTCTCGCTTGATTTTCGATTCCAAGCCTACCCTGAAGAGCTAACTCAAGGTCTAACACAGCATTCGCCTTATTTCTTAATTCAGCCCAAAAACATCACTTTTGACAAACACCTCAGAAATGAAAATGAAACACATATTCCTGTTCCCCACAGGCTGGAAAGCCGAATTCTCGCTTGATTTTTGATTCTGACCTTTCCCTGAAGAGCTAGCCCAAGGTCTAACAGAGCATTCGCCTTAGGACTCAATACAGCCCAAAAACATCACTTTTGACAAACACCTCAGAAATGAAAATGAAACACATATTCCTGTTCCCCACAGGCTGGAAAGCCGAATTCTCGCTTGATTTTCGATTCCGAGCCTACCCTGAAGAGCTAGCTCACGGTCTAACACAGCATTCCCCTTATTTCTCAATTCAGCCCAAAAACATCACTTTTGACAAACACCTCAGAAATGAAAAAGAAACACATATTCCTGTTCCCCACAGGCTGGAAAGCCAAATTCTCGCTTGATTTTTGATTCCGACCTTTCCCTGAAGAGCTAGCCCAAGGTCGAACACAGCATTCGCCTTAGGACTCAATACAGCCAAAAACATCACTTTTGACAAACACCTCAGAAATGAAAAAGAAACACATATTCCTGTTCCCCACAGGCTGGAAAGCCGAATTCCCGCTTGATTTTCGATTCCGAGCCTACCCTGAAGAGCTAGCTCAAGGTCTAACACAGCATTCGCCTTATTTCTCAATTCAGCCCAAAAACATCACTTTTGACAAACACCTCAGAAATGAAAATGAAACACATATTCCTGTTCCCCACGGGCTGGAAAGCCGAATTCTCGCTTGATTTTCGATTCTGAGCCTACCCTGAAGAGCTAGCCCAAAGTCTAACACTGCATTCGCCTTAGGATTCAATACAGCCAAAAAACATGACTTTTGACAAACACCTCAGAAATGAAAATGAAACACATATTCCTGTTCCCCACAGGCTGGAAAGCCGAATTCTCGCTTGATTTTTGATTCCGACCCTTTCCTGAAGAGCTAGCCCAAGGTCTAACACAGCATTCGCCTTATTTCTAAATTCAGCCCAAAAACATCACTTTTGACAAACACCTCAGAAATGAAAAGAAACACATATTCCTGTTCCCCACAGGCTTGAAAGGCGAATTCTCGCTTGATTTTTGATTCCGACCTTTCCCTGAAGAGCTAGCCCAAGGTCTAACACAGCATTCGCCTTAGGACTCAATACAGCCAAAAAACATGACTTTTGACAAACACCTCAGAAATGAAAATGAAACACATATTCCTGTTCCCCACAGGCTGGAAAGCCGAATTCTCGCTTGATTTTTGATTCCGACCTTTTCCTGAAGAGCTAGCCCAAAGTCTAACACAGCATTCGCCTTAGGATTCAATTCAGCCCAAAAATATCACTTTTGACAAACACCTCAGAAATGAAAAAGAAACACATATCCCTATTCCCCACGGGCTGGACAGCTGAATTCTCGCTTGTTTTTCGATTCCAAGCCTACCCTGAAAAGCTAGCTCAAGGTCTAACACAGCATTCGCCTTATTTCTTAATACAGCCCAAAAACATCACTTTTGACAAACACCTCAGAAATGAAAATGAAACACATATTCCTGTTCCCCATGGGCTGGAAAGCCGAATTCTCGCTTGATTTTCGATTCCGAGCCTACCCTGAAGAGCTAGCTCAAGGTCTAACACAGCATTCGCCTTATTTCTCAATTCAGCCCAAAAACATCACTTTTGACAAACACCTCAGAAATGAAAATGAAACACATATTCCTGTTCCCCACGGGCTGGAAAGCCGAATTCTCGCTTGATTTTCGATTCTGAGCCTACCCTGAAGAGCTAGCCCAAAGTCTAACACTGCATTCGCCTTAGGACTCAATACAGCCAAAAAACATGACTTTTGACAAACACCTCAGAAATGAAAATGAAACACATATTCCTGTTCCCCACGGGCTGGAAAACCGAATTCTCGCTTGATTTTCGATTCCGAGCCTACCCTGAAGAGCTAGCCCAAAGTCTAACACTGCATTCGCCTTAGGACTCAATACAGCCAAAAAACATGACTTTTGACAAACACCTCAGAAATGAAAATGAAACACAGATTCCTGTTCCCCACAGGCTGGAAAGCCGAATTCTCGCTTGATTTTTGATTCCGACCTTTTCCTGAAGAGCTAGCCCAAGGTCTAACACAGCATTCGCCTTATTTCTAAATTCAGCCCAAAAACATCACTTTTGACAAACACCTCAGAAATGAAAAAGAAACACATATTCCTGTTCCCCACAGGCTGGAAAGGCGAATTCTCGCTTGATTTTCTATTCCGAGCCTACCCTGAAGAGCTAGCTCAAGGTATAACACAGCATTCGCCTTATTTCTCAATTCAGCCCAAAAACATCACTTTTGACAAACACCTCAGAAATGAAAATGAAACACATATTCCTGTTCCCCACGGGCTGGACAGCCGAATTCTCGCTTGATTTTCGATTCTGAGCCTACCCTGAAGAGCTAGCCCAAAGTCTAACACTGCATTCGCCTTAGGACTCAATACAGCCAAAAAACATGACTTTTGACAAACACCTCAGAAATGAAAATGAAACACATATTCCTGTTCCCCACAGGCTGGAAAGCCGAATTCTCGCTTGATTTTTGATTCCGACCTTTTCCTGAAGAGCTAGCCCAAGGTCTAACACAGCATTCGCCTTATTTCTAAATTCAGCCCAAAAACATCACTTTTGACAAACACCTCAGAAATGAAAAAGAAACACATATTCCTGTTCCCCACAGGCTGGAAAGCCGAATTCTCGCTTGATTTTCTATTCCGAGCCTACCCTGAAGAGCTAGCTCAAGGTATAACACAGCATTCGCCTTATTTCTCAATTCAGCCCAAAAACATCACTTTTGACAAACACCTCAGAAATGAAAATGAAACACATATTCCTGTTCCCCACGGGCTGGACAGCCGAATTCTCGCTTGATTTTCGATTCTGAGCCTACCCTGAAGAGCTAGCCCAAAGTCTAACACTGCATTCGCCTTAGGACTCAATACAGCCAAAAAACATGACTTTTGACAAACACCTCAGAAATGAAAATGAAACACATATTCCTGTTCCCCACAGGCTGGAAAGCCGAATTCTCGCTTGATTTTTGATTCCGACCTTTTCCTGAAGAGCTAGCCCAAAGTCTAACACAGCATTCGCCTTAGGATTCAATTCAGCCCAAAAATATCACTTTTGACAAACACCTCAGAAATGAAAAAGAAACACATATCCCTATTCCCCACGGGCTGGACAGCTGAATTCTCGCTTGATTTTCGATTCCAAGCCTACCCTGAAGAGCTAGCTCAAGGTCTAACACAGCATTCGCCTTATTTCTTAATACAGCCCAAAAACATCACTTTTGACAAACACCTCAGAAATGAAAATGAAACACATATTCCTGTTCCCCATGGGCTGGAAAGCCAAATTCTCACTTGATTTTCGATTCCGAGCCTACCCTGAAGAGCTAGCCCAAAGTCTAACACAGCATTCGCCTTAGGATTCAATTCAGCCCAAAAATATCACTTTTGACAAACACCTCAGAAATGAAAAAGAAACACATATCCCTATTCCCCACGGGCTGGACAGCTGAATTCTCGCTTGATTTTCGATTCCAAGCCTACCCTGAAGAGCTAGCTCAAGGTCTAACACAGCATTCGCCTTATTTCTTAATACAGCCAAAAAACATGACTTTTGACAAACACCTCAGAAATGAAAATGAAACACATATTCCTGTTCCCCACAGGCTGGAAAGCTGAATTCTCGCTTGATTTTCGATTCCGAGCCTACCCTGAAGAGCTAGCTCACGGTCTAACACAGCATTCCCCTTATTTCTCAATTCAGCCCAAAAACATCACTTTTGACAAACACCTCAGAAATGAAAAAGAAACACATATTCCTGTTCCCCACAGGCTGGAAAGCCGAATTCTCGCTTGATTTTTGATTCCGACCTTTCCCTGAAGAGCTAGCCCAAGGTCTAACACAGCATTCGCCTTAGGACTCAATACAGCCAAAAACATCACTTTTGACAAACACCTCAGAAATGAAAAAGAAACACATATTCCTGTTCCCCACAGGCTGGAAAGCCGAATTCTCGCTTGATTTTCGATTCCGAGCCTACCCTGAAGAGCTAGCTCAAGGTATAACACAGCATTCGCCTTATTTCTCAATTCAGCCCAAAAACATCACTTTTGACAAACACCTCAGAAATGAAAATGAAACACATATTCCTGTTCCCCACGGGCTGGACAGCCGAATTCTCGCTTGATTTTCTATTCTGAGCCTACCCTGAAGAGCTAGCCCAAAGTCTAACACTGCATTCGCCTTAGGACTCAATACAGCCAAAAAACATGACTTTTGACAAACACCTCAGAAATGAAAATGAAACACATATTCCTGTTCCCCACAGGCTGGAAAGCCGAATTCTCGCTTGATTTTTGATTCCGACCTTTTCCTGAAGAGCTAGCCCAAAGTCTAACGCAGCATTCGCCTTAGGATTCAATTCAGCCCAAAAACATCACTTTTGACAAACACCTCAGAAATGAAAAAGAAAAACATATCCCTATTCCCCACAGGATGGAAAGCCGAATTCTCGCTTGATTTTCGATTCCGAGCCTACCCTGAAGAGCTAGCTCACGGTCTAACACAGCATTCCCCTTATTTCTCAATTCAGCCCAAAAACATCACTTTTGACAAACACCTCAGAAATGAAAAAGAAACACATATTCCTGTTCCCCACGGGCTGGAAAACCGAATTCTCGCTTGATTTTCGATTCCGAGCCTACCCTGAAGAGCTAGCCCAAAGTCTAACACTGCATTCGCCTTAGGACTCAATACAGCCAAAAAACATGACTTTTGACAAACACCTCAGAAATGAAAATGAAACACAGATTCCTGTTCCCCACAGGCTGGAAAGCCGAATTCTCGCTTGATTTTTGATTCCGACCTTTTCCTGAAGAGCTAGCCCAAGGTCTAACACAGCATTCGCCTTATTTCTAAATTCAGCCCAAAAACATCACTTTTGACAAACACCTCAGAAATGAAAAAGAAACACATATTCCTGTTCCCCACAGGCTGGAAAGGCGAATTCTCGCTTGATTTTCTATTCCGAGCCTACCCTGAAGAGCTAGCTCAAGGTATAACACAGCATTCGCCTTATTTCTCAATTCAGCCCAAAAACATCACTTTTGACAAACACCTCAGAAATGAAAATGAAACACATATTCCTGTTCCCCACGGGCTGGACAGCCGAATTCTCGCTTGATTTTCGATTCTGAGCCTACCCTGAAGAGCTAGCCCAAAGTCTAACACTGCATTCGCCTTAGGACTCAATACAGCCAAAAAACATGACTTTTGACAAACACCTCAGAAATGAAAATGAAACACATATTCCTGTTCCCCACAGGCTGGAAAGCCGAATTCTCGCTTGATTTTTGATTCCGACCTTTTCCTGAAGAGCTAGCCCAAGGTCTAACACAGCATTCGCCTTATTTCTAAATTCAGCCCAAAAACATCACTTTTGACAAACACCTCAGAAATGAAAAAGAAACACATATTCCTGTTCCCCACAGGCTGGAAAGCCGAATTCTCGCTTGATTTTCTATTCCGAGCCTACCCTGAAGAGCTAGCTCAAGGTATAACACAGCATTCGCCTTATTTCTCAATTCAGCCCAAAAACATCACTTTTGACAAACACCTCAGAAATGAAAAAGAAACACATATTCCTGTTCCCCACGGGCTGGAAAACCGAATTCTCGCTTGATTTTCGATTCCGAGCCTACCCTGAAGAGCTAGCCCAAAGTCTAACACTGCATTCGCCTTAGGACTCAATACAGCCAAAAAACATGACTTTTGACAAACACCTCAGAAATGAAAATGAAACACAGATTCCTGTTCCCCACAGGCTGGAAAGCCGAATTCTCGCTTGATTTTTGATTCCGACCTTTTCCTGAAGAGCTAGCCCAAGGTCTAACACAGCATTCGCCTTATTTCTAAATTCAGCCCAAAAACATCACTTTTGACAAACACCTCAGAAATGAAAAAGAAACACATATTCCTGTTCCCCACAGGCTGGAAAGGCGAATTCTCGCTTGATTTTCTATTCCGAGCCTACCCTGAAGAGCTAGCTCAAGGTATAACACAGCATTCGCCTTATTTCTCAATTCAGCCCAAAAACATCACTTTTGACAAACACCTCAGAAATGAAAATGAAACACATATTCCTGTTCCCCACGGGCTGGACAGCCGAATTCTCGCTTGATTTTCGATTCTGAGCCTACCCTGAAGAGCTAGCCCAAAGTCTAACACTGCATTCGCCTTAGGACTCAATACAGCCAAAAAACATGACTTTTGACAAACACCTCAGAAATGAAAATGAAACACATATTCCTGTTCCCCACAGGCTGGAAAGCCGAATTCTCGCTTGATTTTTGATTCCGACCTTTTCCTGAAGAGCTAGCCCAAGGTCTAACACAGCATTCGCCTTATTTCTAAATTCAGCCCAAAAACATCACTTTTGACAAACACCTCAGAAATGAAAAAGAAACACATATTCCTGTTCCCCACAGGCTGGAAAGCCGAATTCTCGCTTGATTTTCTATTCCGAGCCTACCCTGAAGAGCTAGCTCAAGGTATAACACAGCATTCGCCTTATTTCTCAATTCAGCCCAAAAACATCACTTTTGACAAACACCTCAGAAATGAAAATGAAACACATATTCCTGTTCCCCACGGGCTGGACAGCCGAATTCTCGCTTGATTTTCGATTCTGAGCCTACCCTGAAGAGCTAGCCCAAAGTCTAACACTGCATTCGCCTTAGGACTCAATACAGCCAAAAAACATGACTTTTGACAAACACCTCAGAAATGAAAATGAAACACATATTCCTGTTCCCCACAGGCTGGAAAGCCGAATTCTCGCTTGATTTTTGATTCCGACCTTTTCCTGAAGAGCTAGCCCAAAGTCTAACACAGCATTCGCCTTAGGATTCAATTCAGCCCAAAAATATCACTTTTGACAAACACCTCAGAAATGAAAAAGAAACACATATCCCTATTCCCCACGGGCTGGACAGCTGAATTCTCGCTTGATTTTCGATTCCAAGCCTACCCTGAAGAGCTAGCTCAAGGTCTAACACAGCATTCGCCTTATTTCTTAATACAGCCAAAAAACATGACTTTTGACAAACACCTCAGAAATGAAAATGAAACACATATTCCTGTTCCCCACAGGCTGGAAAGCCGAATTCTCGCTTGATTTTTGATTCCGACCTTTTCCTGAAGAGCTAGCCCAAAGTCTAACACAGCATTCGCCTTAGGATTCAATTCAGCCCAAAAATATCACTTTTGACAAACACCTCAGAAATGAAAAAGAAACACATATCCCTATTCCCCACGGGCTGGACAGCTGAATTCTCGCTTGATTTTCGATTCCAAGCCTACCCTGAAGAGCTAGCTCAAGGTCTAACACAGCATTCGCCTTATTTCTTAATACAGCCCAAAAACATCACTTTTGACAAACACCTCAGAAATGAAAATGAAACACATATTCCTGTTCCCCATGGGCTGGAAAGCCAAATTCTCACTTGATTTTCGATTCCGAGCCTACCCTGAAGAGCTAGCCCAAAGTCTAACACTGCATTCGCCTTAGGACTCAATACAGCCAAAAAACATGACTTTTGACAAACACCTCAGAAATGAAAATGAAACACATATTCCTGTTCCCCACAGGCTGGAAAGCTGAATTCTCGCTTGATTTTCGATTCCGAGCCTACCCTGAAGAGCTAGCTCACGGTCTAACACAGCATTCCCCTTATTTCTCAATTCAGCCCAAAAACATCACTTTTGACAAACACCTCAGAAATGAAAAGAAACACATATTCCTGTTCCCCACAGGCTGGAAAGCCGAATTCTCGCTTGATTTTTGATTCCGACCTTTCCCTGAAGAGCTAGCCCAAGGTCTAACACAGCATTCGCCTTAGGACTCAATACAGCCAAAAACATCACTTTTGACAAACACCTCAGAAATATAAAAGAAACACATATTCCTGTTCCCCACAGGCTGGAAAGCCGAATTCTCGCTTGATTTTCGATTCCGAGCCTACCCTGAAGAGCTAGCTCAAGGTATAACACAGCATTCGCCTTATTTCTCAATTCAGCCCAAAAACATCACTTTTGACAAACACCTCAGAAATGAAAATGAAACACATATTCCTGTTCCCCACGGGCTGGACAGCCGAATTCTCGCTTGATTTTCTATTCTGAGCCTACCCTGAAGAGCTAGCCCAAAGTCTAACACTGCATTCGCCTTAGGACTCAATACAGCCAAAAAACATGACTTTTGACAAACACCTCAGAAATGAAAATGAAACACATATTCCTGTTCCCCACAGGCTGGAAAGCCGAATTCTCGCTTGATTTTTGATTCCGACCTTTTCCTGAAGAGCTAGCCCAAAGTCTAACGCAGCATTCGCCTTAGGATTCAATTCAGCCCAAAAACATCACTTTTGACAAACACCTCAGAAATGAAAAAGAAAAACATATCCCTATTCCCCACAGGATGGAAAGCCGAATTCTCGCTTGATTTTCGATTCCGAGCCTACCCTGAAGAGCTAGCTCACGGTCTAACACAGCATTCCCCTTATTTCTCAATTCAGCCCAAAAACATCACTTTTGACAAACACCTCAGAAATGAAAAAGAAACACATATTCCTGTTCCCCACAGGCTGGAAAGCCGAATTCTCGCTTGATTTTTGATTCCGACCTTTCCCTGAAGAGCTAGCCCAAGGTCTAACACAGCATTCGCCTTAGGACTCAATACAGCCAAAAACATCACTTTTGACAAACACCTCAGAAATGAAAAAGAAACACATATTCCTGTTCCCCACAGGCTGGAAAGCCGAATTCTCGCTTGATTTTCGATTCCGAGCCTACCCTGAAGAGCTAGCTCAAGGTCTAACACAGCATTCGCCTTATTTCTCAATTCAGCCCAAAAACATCACTTTTGACAAACACCTCAGAAATGAAAATGAAACACATATTCCTGTTCCCCACGGGCTGGAAAGCCGAATTCTCGCTTGATTTTCGATTCTGAGCCTACCCTGAAGAGCTAGCCCAAAGTCTAACACTGCATTCGCCTTAGGACTCAATACAGCCAAAAAACATGACTTTTGACAAACACCTCAGAAATGAAAATGAAACACATATTCCTGTTCCCCACGGGCTGGAAAACCGAATTCTCGCTTGATTTTCGATTCCGAGCCTACCCTGAAGAGCTAGCCCAAAGTCTAACACTGCATTCGCCTTAGGACTCAATACAGCCAAAAAACATGACTTTTGACAAACACCTCAGAAATGAAAATGAAACACAGATTCCTGTTCCCCACAGGCTGGAAAGCCGAATTCTCGCTTGATTTTTGATTCCGACCTTTTTCTGAAGAGCTAGCCCAAGGTCTAACACAGCATTCGCCTTATTTCTAAATTCAGCCCAAAAACATCACTTTTGACAAACACCTCAGAAATGAAAAAGAAACACATATTCCTGTTCCCCACGGGCTGGAAAGCCGAATTCTCGCTTATTTTTCGATTCCGAGCCTACCCTGAAGAGCTAGCTCAAGGTCTAACACAGCATTCGCCTTAGGACTCAATACAGCCAAAAATATGACTTTTGACAAACACCTCAGAAATGAAAATGAAACACATATTCCTGTTCCCCACAGGCTGGAAAGCCGAATTCTCGCTTGATTTTTGATTCCGACCTTTCCCTGAAGAGCTAGCCCAAGGTCTAACACAGCATTCGCCTTAGGACTCAATACAGCCAAAAACATCACTTTTGACAAACACCTCAGAAATGAAAAAGAAACACATATTCCTGTTCCCCACAGGCTGGAAAGCCGAATTCTCGCTTGATTTTCTATTCCGAGCCTACCCTGAAGAGCTAGCTCAAGGTATAACACAGCATTCGCCTTATTTCTCAATTCAGCCCAAAAACATCACTTTTGACAAACACCTCAGAAATGAAAATGAAACACATATTCCTGTTCCCCACGGGCTGGACAGCCGAATTCTCGCTTGATTTTCGATTCTGAGCCTACCCTGAAGAGCTAGCCCAAAGTCTAACACTGCATTCGCCTTAGGACTCAATACAGCCAAAAAACATGACTTTTGACAAACACCTCAGAAATGAAAATGAAACACATATTCCTGTTCCCCACAGGCTGGAAAGCCGAATTCTCGCTTGATTTTTGATTCCGACCTTTTCCTGAAGAGCTAGCCCAAAGTCTAACACAGCATTCGCCTTAGGATTCAATTCAGCCCAAAAACATCACTTTTGACAAAAACCTCAGAAATGAAAAAGAAACACATATCCCTATTCCCCATGGGCTGGACAGCTGAATTCTCGCTTGATTTTCGATTCCAAGCCTACCCTGAAGAGCTAGCTCAAGGTCTAACACAGCATTCGCCTTATTTCTTAATTCAGCCCAAAAACATCACTTTTGACAAACACCTCAGAAATGAAAATGAAACACATATTCCTGTTCCCCACAGGCTGGAAAGCCGAATTCTCGCTTGATTTTTGATTCTGACCTTTCCCTGAAGAGCTAGCCCAAGGTCTAACACAGCATTCGCCTTAGGACTCAATACAGCCCAAAAACATCACTTTTGACAAACACCTCAGAAATGAAAATGAAACACATATTCCTGTTCCCCATGGGCTGGAAAGCCGAATTCTCGCTTGATTTTCGATTCCGAGCCTACCCTGAAGAGCTAGCCCAAAGTCTAACACTGCATTTGCCTTAGGACTCAATACAGCCAAAAAACATGACTTTTGACAAACACCTCAGAAATGAAAATGAAACACATATTCCTGTTCCCCACAGGCTGGAAAGCCGAATTCTCGCTTGATTTTCGATTCCGAGCCTACCCTGAAGAGCTAGCTCACGGTCTAACACAGCATTCCCTTATTTCTCAATTCAGCCCAAAAACATCACTTTTGACAAACACCTCAGAAATGAAAAAGAAACACATATTCCTGTTCCCCACAGGCTGGAAAGCCGAATTCTCGCTTGATTTTTGATTCCGACCTTTCCCTGAAGAGCTAGCCCAAGGTCTAACACAGCATTCGCCTTAGGACTCAATACAGCCAAAAACATCACTTTTGACAAACACCTCAGAAATGAAAATGAAACACATATTCCTGTTCCCCATGGGCTGGAAAGCTGAATTCTCGCTTGATTTTCGATTCCGAGCCTACCCTGAAGAGCTAGCCCAAAGTCTAACACTGCATTCGCCTTAGGACTCAATACAGCCAAAAAACATGACTTTTGACAAACACCTCAGAAATGAAAATGAAACACATATTCCTGTTCCCCACAGGCTGGAAAGCCGAATTCTCGCTTGATTTTCGATTCCGAGCCTACCCTGAAGAGCTAGCTCATGGTCTAACACAGCATTCCCCTTATTTCTCAATTCAGCCCAAAAACATCACTTTTGACAAACACCTCAGAAATGAAAAAGAAACACATATTCCTGTTCCCCACAGGCTGGAAAGCCGAATTCTCGCTTGATTTTTGATTCCGACCTTTCCCTGAAGAGCTAGCCCAAGGTCTAACACAGCATTCGCCTTAGGACTCAATACAGCCAAAAACATCAATTTTGACAAACACCTCAGAAATGAAAAAGAAACACATATTCCTGTTCCCCACAGGCTGGAAAGCCGAATTCTCGCTTGATTTTCGATTCCGAGCCTACCCTGAAGAGCTAGCTCAAGGTCTAACACAGCATTCGCCTTATTTCTCAATTCAGCCCAAAAACATCACTTTTGACAAACACCTCAGAAATGAAAATGAAACACATATTCCTGTTCCCCACGGGCTGGAAAGCCGAATTCTCGCTTGATTTTCGATTCTGAGCCTACCCTGAAGAGCTAGCCCAAAGTCTAACACTGCATTCGCCTTAGGACTCAATACAGCCAAAAAACATGACTTTTGACAAACACCTCAGAAATGAAAATGAAACACATATTCCTGTTCCCCACGGGCTGGAAAACCGAATTCTCGCTTGATTTTCGATTCCGAGCCTACCCTGAAGAGCTAGCCCAAAGTCTAACACTGCATTCGCCTTAGGACTCAATACAGCCAAAAAACATGACTTTTGACAAACACCTCAGAAATGAAAATGAAACACAGATTCCTGTTCCCCACAGGCTGGAAAGCCGAATTCTCGCTTGATTTTCGATTCCGAGCCTACCCTGAAGAGCTAGCTCACGGTCTAACACAGCATTCGCCTTATTTCTCAATTCAGCCCAAAAACATCACTTTTGACAAACACCTCAGAAATGAAAAAGAAACACATATTCCTGTTCCCCACGGGCTGGAAAGCTAAATTCTCGCTTGATTTTCGATTCCGAGCCTACCCTGAAGAGCTAGCCCAAAGTCTAATACAGCATTCGCCTTAGGACTCAATACAGCCAAAAATATGACTTTTGACAAACACCTCAGAAATGAAAATGAAACACATATTCCTGTTCCCCACAGGCTGGAAAGCCGAATTTCGCTTGATTTTTGATTCCGACCTTTCCCTGAAGAGCTAGCCCAAGGTCTAACACAGCATTCGCCTTAGGACCCAATACAGCCAAAAACATCACTTTTGACAAACACCTCAGAAATGAAAAAGAAACACATATTCCTGTTCCCCACAGGCTGGAAAGCCGAATTCTCGCTTGATTTTCTATTCCGAGCCTACCCTGAAGAGCTAGCTCAAGGTATAACACAGCATTCGCCTTATTTCTCAATTCAGCCCAAAAACATCACTTTTGACAAACACCTCAGAAATGAAAATGAAACACATATTCCTGTTCCCCACGGGCTGGACAGCCGAATTCTCGCTTGATTTTCGATTCTGAGCCTACCCTGAAGAGCTAGCCCAAAGTCTAACACTGCATTCGCCTTAGGACTCAATACAGCCAAAAAACATGACTTTTGACAAACACCTCAGAAATGAAAATGAAACACATATTCCTGTTCCCCACGGGCTGGAAAACCGAATTCTCGCTTGATTTTCGATTCCGAGCCTACCCTGAAGAGCTAGCCCAAAGTCTAACACTGCATTCGCCTTAGGACTCAATACAGCCAAAAAACATGACTTTTGACAAACACCTCAGAAATGAAAAAGAAACACATATTCCTGTTCCCCACAGGCTGGAAAGCCAAATTCTTGCTTGATTTTCGATTCTGAGCCTACCCTGAAGAGCTAGCCCAAAGTCTAACACTGCATTCGCCTTAGGATTCAATACAGCCAAAAAACATGACTTTTGACAAACACCTCAGAAATGAAAATGAAACACATATTCCTGTTCCCCACAGGCTGGAAAGCCGAATTCTCGCTTGATTTTTGATTCCGACCTTTTCCTGAAGAGCTAGCCCAAGGTCTAACACAGCATTCGCCTTATTTCTAAATTCAGCCCAAAAACATCACTTTTGACAAACACCTCAGAAATGAAAAAGAAACACATATTCCTGTTCCCCACGGGCTGGACAGCCGAATTCTCGCTTGATTTTCGATTCTGAGCCTACCCTGAAGAGCTAGCCCAAAGTCTAACACTGCATTCGCCTTAGGACTCAATACAGCCAAAAAACATGACTTTTGACAAACACCTCAGAAATGAAAATGAAACACAGATTCCTGTTCCCCACAGGCTGGAAAGCCGAATTCTCGCTTGATTTTCGATTCCGAGCCTACCCTGAAGAGCTAGCTCACGGTCTAACACAGCATTCGCCTTATTTCTCAATTCAGCCCAAAAACATCACTTTTGACAAACACCTCAGAAATGAAAAAGAAACACATATTCCTGTTCCCCACAGGCTGGAAAGCCAAATTCTTGCTTGATTTTCGATTCTGAGCCTACCCTGAAGAGCTAGCCCAAAGTCTAACACTGCATTCGCCTTAGGACTCAATACAGCCAAAAAACATGACTTTTGACAAACACCTCAGAAATGAAAATGAAACACATATTCCTGTTCCCCACGGGCTGGAAAACCGAATTCTCGCTTGATTTTCGATTCCGAGCCTACCCTGAAGAGCTAGCCCAAAGTCTAACACTGCATTCGCCTTAGGACTCAATACAGCCAAAAAACATGACTTTTGACAAACACCTCAGAAATGAAAAAGAAACACATATTCCTGTTCCCCACAGGCTGGAAAGCCAAATTCTTGCTTGATTTTCGATTCTGAGCCTACCCTGAAGAGCTAGCCCAAAGTCTAACACTGCATTCGCCTTAGGATTCAATACAGCCAAAAAACATGACTTTTGACAAACACCTCAGAAATGAAAATGAAACACATATTCCTGTTCCCCACAGGCTGGAAAGCCGAATTCTCGCTTGATTTTTGATTCCGACCTTTTCCTGAAGAGCTAGCCCAAGGTCTAACACAGCATTCGCCTTATTTCTAAATTCAGCCCAAAAACATCACTTTTGACAAACACCTCAGAAATGAAAAAGAAACACATATTCCTGTTCCCCACGGGCTGGACAGCCGAATTCTCGCTTGATTTTCGATTCTGAGCCTACCCTGAAGAGCTAGCCCAAAGTCTAACACTGCATTCGCCTTAGGACTCAATACAGCCAAAAAACATGACTTTTGACAAACACCTCAGAAATGAAAATGAAACACAGATTCCTGTTCCCCACAGGCTGGAAAGCCGAATTCTCGCTTGATTTTCGATTCCGAGCCTACCCTGAAGAGCTAGCTCACGGTCTAACACAGCATTCGCCTTATTTCTCAATTCAGCCCAAAAACATCACTTTTGACAAACACCTCAGAAATGAAAAAGAAACACATATTCCCTGTTCCCCACAGGCTGGAAAGCCAAATTCTTGCTTGATTTTCGATTCTGAGCCTACCCTGAAGAGCTAGCCCAAAGTCTAACACTGCATTCGCCTTAGGATTCAATACAGCCAAAAAACATGACTTTTGACAAACACCTCAGAAATGAAAATGAAACACATATTCCTGTTCCCCACAGGCTGGAAAGCCGAATTCTCGCTTGATTTTTGATTCCGACCTTTTCCTGAAGAGCTAGCCCAAGGTCTAACACAGCATTCGCCTTATTTCTAAATTCAGCCCCAAAAACATCACTTTTGACAAACACCTCAGAAATGAAAAAGAAACACATATTCCTGTTCCCCACGGGCTGGAAAGCTAAATTCTCGCTTGATTTTCGATTCCGAGCCTACCCTGAAGAGCTAGCCCAAAGTCTAACACAGCATTCGCCTTAGGACTCAATACAGCCAAAAATATGACTTTTGACAAACACCTCAGAAATGAAAATGAAACACATATTCCTGTTCCCCACAGGCTGGAAAGCCGAATTTCGCTTGATTTTTGATTCCGACCTTTCCCTGAAGAGCTAGCCCAAGGTCTAACACAGCATTCGCCTTAGGACCCAATACAGCCAAAAACATCACTTTTCACAAACACCTCAGAAATGAAAAAGAAACACATATTCCTGTTCCCCACAGGCTGGAAAGCCGAATTCTCGCTTGATTTTCTATTCCGAGCCTACCCTGAAGAGCTAGCTCAAGGTATAACACAGCATTCGCCTTATTTCTCAATTCAGCCCAAAAACATCACTTTTGACAAACACCTCAGAAATGAAAATGAAACACATATTCCTGTTCCCCACGGCTGGACAGCCGAATTCTCGCTTGATTTTCGATTCTGAGCCTACCCTGAAGAGCTAGCCCAAAGTCTAACACTGCATTCGCCTTAGGACTCAATACAGCCAAAAAACATGACTTTTGACAAACACCTCAGAAATGAAAATGAAACACATATTCCTGTTCCCCATGGGCTGGAAAGCCAAATTCTCGCTTGATTTTCGATTCCGAGCCTACCCTGAAGAGCTAGCCCAAAGTCTAACACTGCATTCGCCTTAGGACTCAATACAGCCAAAAAACATGACTTTTGACAAACACCTCAGAAATGAAAATGAAACACATATTCCTGTTCCCCATGGGCTGGAAAGCTGAATTCTCGCTTGATTTTCGATTCCGAGCCTACCCTGAAGAGCTAGCCCAAAGTCTAACACTGCATTCGCCTTAGGACTCAATACAGCCAAAAAACATGACTTTTGACAAACACCTCAGAAATGAAAATGAAACACATATTCCTGTTCCCCACAGGCTGGAAAGCCGAATTCTCGCTTGATTTTCGATTCCGAGCCTACCCTGAAGAGCTAGCCCAAGGTCTAACACAGCATTCGCCTTAGGACTCAATACAGCCAAAAACATCACTTTTGACAAACACCTCAGAAATGAAAAAGAAACACATATTCCTGTTCCCCACAGGCTGGAAAGCCGAATTCTCGCTTGATTTTCGATTCCGAGCCTACCCTGAAGAGCTAGCTCAAGGTCTAACACAGCATTCGCCTTATTTCTCAATTCAGCCCAAAAACATCACTTTTGACAAACACCTCAGAAATGAAAATGAAACACATATTCCTGTTCCCCACGGGCTGGAAAGCCGAATTCTCGCTTGATTTTCGATTCTGAGCCTACCCTGAAGAGCTAGCCCAAAGTCTAACACTGCATTCGCCTTAGGACTCAATACAGCCAAAAAACATGACTTTTGACAAACACCTCAGAAATGAAAATGAAACACATATTCCTGTTCCCCACTGGCTGGAAAACCGAATTCTCGCTTGATTTTCGATTCCGAGCCTACCCTGAAGAGCTAGCCCAAAGTCTAACACTGCATTCGCCTTAGGACTCAATACAGCCAAAAAACATGACTTTTGACAAACACCTCAGAAATGAAAATGAAACACAGATTCCTGTTCCCCACAGGCTGGAAAGCCGAATTCTCGCTTGATTTTCGATTCCGAGCCTACCCTGAAGAGCTAGCTCACGGTCTAACACAGCATTCGCCTTATTTCTCAATTCAGCCCAAAAACATCACTTTTGACAAACACCTCAGAAATGAAAAAGAAACACATATTCCTGTTCCCCACAGGCTGGAAAGCCAAATTCTTGCTTGATTTTCGATTCTGAGCCTACCCTGAAGAGCTAGCCCAAAGTCTAACACTGCATTCGCCTTAGGATTCAATACAGCCAAAAAACATGACTTTTGACAAACACCTCAGAAATGAAAATGAAACACATATTCCTGTTCCCCACAGGCTGGAAAGCCGAATTCTCGCTTGATTTTTGATTCCGACCTTTTCCTGAAGAGCTAGCCCAAGGTCTAACACAGCATTCGCCTTATTTCTAAATTCAGCCCAAAAACATCACTTTTGACAAACACCTCAGAAATGAAAAAGAAACACATATTCCTGTTCCCCACGGGCTGGAAAGCCGAATTTCGCTTGATTTTTGATTCCGACCTTTCCCTGAAGAGCTAGCCCAAGGTCTAACACAGCATTCGCCTTAGGACCCAATACAGCCAAAAACATCACTTTTGACAAACACCTCAGAAATGAAAAAGAAACACATATTCCTGTTCCCCACAGGCTGGAAAGCCGAATTCTCGCTTGATTTTCTATTCCGAGCCTACCCTGAAGAGCTAGCTCAAGATATAACACAGCATTCGCCTTATTTCTCAATTCAGCCCAAAAACATCACTTTTGACAAACACCTCAGAAATGAAAATGAAACACATATTCCTGTTCCCCACGGGCTGGACAGCCGAATAATCGCTTGATTTTCGATTCTGAGCCTACCCTGAAGAGCTAGCCCAAAGTCTAACACTGCATTCGCCTTAGGACTCAATACAGCCAAAAAACATGACTTTTGACAAACACCTCAGAAATGAAAATGAAACACATATTCCTGTTCCCCATGGGCTGGAAAGCCAAATTCTCACTTGATTTTCGATTCCGAGCCTACCCTGAAGAGCTAGCCCAAAGTCTAACACTGCATTCGCCTTAGGACTCAATACAGCCAAAAAACATGACTTTTGACAAACACCTCAGAAATGAAAATGAAACACATATTCCTGTTCCCCACAGGCTGGAAAGCCGAATTCTCGCTTGATTTTTGATTCCGACCTTTTCCTGAAGAGCTTGCCCAAAGTCTAACACAGCATTCGCCTTAGGATTCAATTCAGCCCAAAAACATCACTTTTGACAAAAACCTCAGAAATGAAAAAGAAACACATATCCCTATTCCCCACGGGCTGGACAGTTGAATTCTCGCTTGATTTTCGATTCCAAGCCTACCCTGAAGAGCTAACTCAAGGTCTAACACAGCATTCGCCTTATTTCTTAATTCAGCCCAAAAACATCACTTTTGACAAACACCTCAGAAATGAAAATGAAACACATATTCCTGTTCCCCACAGGCTGGAAAGCCGAATTCTCGCTTGATTTTTGATTCTGACCTTTCCCTGAAGAGCTAGCCCAAGGTCTAACAGAGCATTCGCCTTAGGACTCAATACAGCCCAAAAACATCACTTTTGACAAACACCTCAGAAATGAAAATGAAACACATATTCCTGTTCCCCACAGGCTGGAAAGCCGAATTCTCGCTTGATTTTCGATTCCGAGCCTACCCTGAAGAGCTAGCTCACGGTCTAACACAGCATTCCCCTTATTTCTCAATTCAGCCCAAAAACATCACTTTTGACAAACACCTCAGAAATGAAAAAGAAACACATATTCCTGTTCCCCACAGGCTGGAAAGCCAAATTCTCGCTTGATTTTTGATTCCGACCTTTCCCTGAAGAGCTAGAAAAAGGTCGAACACAGCATTCGCCTTAGGACTCAATACAGCCAAAAACATCACTTTTGACAAACACCTCAGAAATGAAAAAGAAACACATATTCCTGTTCCCCACAGGCTGGAAAGCCGAATTCCCGCTTGATTTTCGATTCCGAGCCTACCCTGAAGAGCTAGCTCAAGGTCTAACACAGCATTCGCCTTATTTCTCAATTCAGCCCAAAAACATCACTTTTGACAAACACCTCAGAAATGAAAATGAAACACATATTCCTGTTCCCCACGGGCTGGAAAGCCGAATTCTCGCTTGATTTTCGATTCTGAGCCTACCCTGAAGAGCTAGCCCAAAGTCTAACACTGCATTCGCCTTAGGATTCAATACAGCCAAAAAACATGACTTTTGACAAACACCTCAGAAATGAAAATGAAACACATATTCCTGTTCCCCACAGGCTGGAAAGCCGAATTCTCGCTTGATTTTTGATTCCGACCCTTTCCTGAAGAGCTAGCCCAAGGTCTAACACAGCATTCGCCTTATTTCTAAATTCAGCCCAAAAACATCACTTTTGACAAACACCTCAGAAATGAAGAGAAACACATATTCCTGTTCCCCACAGGCTGGAAAGGTGAATTCTCGCTTGATTTTTGATTCCGACCTTTCCCTGAAGAGCTAGCCCAAGGTCTAACACAGCATTCGCCTTAGGACTCAATACAGCCAAAAACATCACTTTTGACAAACACCTCAGAAATGAAAAAGAAACACATATTCCTGTTCCTCACAGGCTGGAAAGCCGAATTCTCGCTTGATTTTCTATTCCGAGCCTACCCTGAAGAGCTAGCTCAAGGTATAACACAGCATTCGCCTTATTTCTCAATTCAGCCCAAAAACATCACTTTTGACAAACACCTCAGAAATGAAAATGAAACACATATTCCTGTTCCCCACGGGCTGGACAGCCGAATTCTCGCTTGATTTTCGATTCTGAGCCTACCCTGAAGAGCTAGCCCAAAGTCTAACACTGCATTCGCCTTAGGACTCAATACAGCCAAAAAACATGACTTTTGACAAACACCTCAGAAATGAAAATGAAACACATATTCCTGTTCCCCACAGGCTGGAAAGCCGAATTCTCGCTTGATTTTTGATTCCGACCTTTTCCTGAAGAGCTAGCCCAAAGTCTAACACAGCATTCGCCTTAGGATTCAATTCAGCCCAAAAATATCACTTTTGACAAACACCTCAGAAATGAAAAAGAAACACATATCCCTATTCCCCACGGGCTGGACAGCTGAATTCTCGCTTGATTTTCGATTCCAAGCCTACCCTGAAGAGCTAGCTCAAGGTCTAACACAGCATTCGCCTTATTTCTTAATACAGCCCAAAAACATCACTTTTGACAAACACCTCAGAAATGAAAATGAAACACATATTCCTGTTCCCCATGGGCTGGAAAGCCGAATTCTCGCTTGATTTTCGATTCCGAGCCTACCCTGAAGAGCTAGCCCAAAGTCTAACACTGCATTCGCCTTAGGACTCAATACAGCCAAAAAACATGACTTTTGACAAACACCTCAGAAATGAAAATGAAACACATATTCCTGTTCCCCACAGGCTGGAAAGCTGAATTCTCGCTTGATTTTCGATTCCGAGCCTACCCTGAAGAGCTAGCTCACGGTCTAACACAGCATTCCCCTTATTTCTCAATTCAGCCCAAAAACATCACTTTTGACAAACACCTCAGAAATGAAAAAGAAACACATATTCCTGTTCCCCACAGGCTGGAAAGCCGAATTCTCGCTTGATTTTTGATTCCGACCTTTCCCTGAAGAGCTAGCCCAAGGTCTAACACAGCATTCGCCTTAGGACTCAATACAGCCAAAAACATCACTTTTGACAAACACCTCAGAAATGAAAAAGAAACACATATTCCTGTTCCCCACAGGCTGGAAAGCCGAATTCTCGCTTGATTTTCGATTCCGAGCCTACCCTGAAGAGCTAGCTCAAGGTCTAACACAGCATTCGCCTTATTTCTCAATTCAGCCCAAAAACATCACTTTTGACAAACACCTCAGAAATGAAAATGAAACACATATTCCTGTTCCCCACGGGCTGGAAAGCCGAATTCTCGCTTGATTTTCGATTCTGAGCCTACCCTGAAGAGCTAGCCCAAAGTCTAACACTGCATTCGCCTTAGGACTCAATACAGCCAAAAAACATGACTTTTGACAAACACCTCAGAAATGAAAATGAAACACATATTCCTGTTCCCCACGGGCTGGAAAACCGAATTCTCGCTTGATTTTCGATTCCGAGCCTACCCTGAAGAGCTAGCCCAAAGTCTAACACTGCATTCGCCTTAGGACTCAATACAGCCAAAAAACATGACTTTTGACAAACACCTCAGAAATGAAAATGAAACACAGATTCCTGTTCCCCACAGGCTGGAAAGCCGAATTCTCGCTTGATTTTCGATTCTGAGCCTACCCTGAAGAGCTAGCTCACGGTCTAACACAGCATTCGCCTTATTTCTCAATTCAGCCCAAAAACATCACTTTTGACAAACACCTCAGAAATGAAAAAGAAACACATATTCCTGTTCCCCATGGGCTGGAAAGCCAAATTCTCGCTTGATTTTCGATTCTGAGCCTACCCTGAAGAGCTAGCCCAAAGTCTAACACTGCATTCGCCTTAGGATTCAATACAGCCAAAAAACATGACTTTTGACAAACACCTCAGAAATGAAAATGAAACACATATTCCTGTTCCCCACAGGCTGGAAAGCCGAATTCTCGCTTGATTTTTGATTCCGACCTTTTCCTGAAGAGCTAGCCCAAGGTCTAACACAGCATTCGCCTTATTTCTAAATTCAGCCCAAAAACATCACTTTTGACAAACACCTCAGAAATGAAAAAGAAACACATATTCCTGTTCCCCACGGGCTGGAAAGCTAAATTCTCGCTTGATTTTTGATTCCGACCTTTTCCTGAAGAGCTAGCCCAAAGTCTAACACAGCATTCGCCTTAGGAGTCAATACAGCCAAAAACATGACTTTTGACAAACACCTCAGAAATGAAAATGAAACACATATTCCTGTTCCCCACAGGCTGGAAAGCCGAATTCTCGCTTGATTTTTGATTCCGACCTTTCCCTGAAGAGCTAGCCGAAGGTCTAACACAGCATTCGACTTAGGACTCAATACAGCCAAAAACATCACTTTTGACAAACACCTCAGAAATGAAAAAGAAACACATATTCCTGTTCCCCACAGGCTGGAAAGCCGAATTCTCGCTTGATTTTCTATTCCGAGCCTACCCTGAAGAGCTAGCTCAAGGTATAACACAGCATTCGCCTTATTTCTCAATTCAGCCCAAAAACATCACTTTTGACAAACACCTCAGAAATGAAAATGAAACACATATTCCTGTTCCCCACGGGCTGGACAGCCAAATTCTCGCTTGATTTTCGATTCTGAGCCTACCCTGAAGAGCTAGCCCAAAGTCTAACACTGCATTCGCCTTAGGACTCAATACAGCCAAAAAACATGACTTTTGACAAACACCTCAGAAATGAAAATGAAACACAGATTCCTGTTCCCCACAGGCTGGAAAGCCGAATTCTCGCTTGATTTTTGATTCCGACCTTTTCCTGAAGAGCTAGCCCAAAGTCTAACACAGCATTCGCCTTAGGATTCAATTCAGCCCAAAAACATCACTTTTGACAAAAACCTCAGAAATGAAAAAGAAACACATATCCCTATTACCCACGGGCTGGACAGCGGAATTCTCGCTTGATTTTCGATTCCAAGCCTACCCTGAAGAGCTAGCTCAAGGTCTAACACAGCATTCGCCTTATTTCTTAATTCAGCCCAAAAACATCACTTTTGACAAACACCTCAGAAATGAAAATGAAACACATATTCCTGTTCCCCAAAGGCTGGAAAGCTGAATTCTCGCTTGATTTTTGATTCTGACCTTTCCCTGAAGAGCTAGCCCAAGGTCTAACACAGCATTCGCCTTAGGACTCAATACAGCCCAAAAACATCACTTTTGACAAACACCTCAGAAATGAAAATGAAACACATATTCCTGTTCCCCACAGGCTGGAAAGCCGAATTCTCGCTTGATTTTCGATTCCGAGCCTACCCTGAAGAGCTAGCTCACGGTCTAACACAGCATTCCCCTTATTTCTCAATTCAGCCCAAAAACATCACTTTTGACAAACACCTCAGAAATGAAAAAGAAACACATATTCCTGTTCCCCACAGGCTGGAAAGCCAAATTCTCGCTTGATTTTTGATTCCGACCTTTCCCTGAAGAGCTAGCCCAAGGTCGAACACAGCATTCGCCTTAGGACTCAATACAGCCAAAAACATCACTTTTGACAAACACCTCAGAAATGAAAAAGAAACACATATTCCTGTTCCCCACAGGCTGGAAAGCCGAATTCCCGCTTGATTTTCGATTCCGAGCCTACCCTGAAGAGCTAGCTCAAGGTCTAACACAGCATTCGCCTTATTTCTCAATTCAGCCCAAAAACATCACTTTTGACAAACACCTCAGAAATGAAAATGAAACACATATTCCTGTTCCCCACGGGCTGGAAAGCCGAATTCTCGCTTGATTTTCGATTCTGAGCCTACCCTGAAGAGCTAGCCCAAAGTCTAACACTGCATTCGCCTTAGGATTCAATACCGCCAAAAAACATGACTTTTGACAAACACCTCAGAAATGAAAATGAAACACATATTCCTGTTCCCCACAGGCTGGAAAGCCGAATTCTCGCTTGATTTTTGATTCCGACCCTTTCCTGAAGAGCTAGCCCAAGGTCTAACACAGCATTCGCCTTATTTCTAAATTCAGCCCAAAAACTTCACTTTTGACAAACACCTCAGAAATGAAAAGAAACACATATTCCTGTTCCCCACAGGCTGGAAAGCCGAATTCTCGCTTGATTTTTGATTCCGACCTTTCCCTGAAGAGCTAGCCCAAGGTCTAACACAGCATTCGCCTTAGGACTCAATACAGCCAAAAACATCACTTTTGACAAACACCTCAGAAATGAAAAAGAAACACATATTCCTGTTCCTCACAGGCTGGAAAGCCGAATTCTCGCTTGATTTTCTATTCCGAGCCTACCCTGAAGAGCTAGCTCAAGGTATAACACAGCATTCGCCTTATTTCTCAATTCAGCCCAAAAACATCACTTTTGACAAACACCTCAGAAATGAAAATGAAACACATATTCCTGTTCCCCACGGGCTGGACAGCCGAATTCTCGCTTGATTTTCGATTCTGAGCCTACCCTGAAGAGCTAGCCCAAAGTCTAACACTGCATTCGCCTTAGGACTCAATACAGCCAAAAAACATGACTTTTGACAAACACCTCAGAAATGAAAATGAAACACATATTCCTGTTCCCCACAGGCTGGAAAGCCGAATTCTCGCTTGATTTTTGATTCCGACCTTTTCCTGAAGAGCTAGCCCAAAGTCTAACACAGCATTCGCCTTAGGATTCAATTCAGCCCAAAAATATCACTTTTGACAAACACCTCAGAAATGAAAAAGAAACACATATCCCTATTCCCCACAGGCTGGAAAGCCGAATTCTCGCTTGATTTTCTATTCCGAGCCTACCCTGAAGAGCTAGCTCAAGATATAACACAGCATTCGCCTTATTTCTCAATTCAGCCCAAAAACATCACTTTTGACAAACACCTCAGAAATGAAAATGAAACACATATTCCTGTTCCCCACGGGCTGGACAGCCGAATAATCGCTTGATTTTCGATTCTGAGCCTACCCTGAAGAGCTAGCCCAAAGTCTAACACTGCATTCGCCTTAGGACTCAATACAGCCAAAAAACATGACTTTTGACAAACACCTCAGAAATGAAAATGAAACACATATTCCTGTTCCCCATGGGCTGGAAAGCCAAATTCTCGCTTGATTTTCGATTCCGAGCCTACCCTGAAGAGCTAGCCCAAAGTCTAACACTGCATTCGCCTTAGGACTCAATACAGCCAAAAAACATGACTTTTGACAAACACCTCAGAAATGAAAATGAAACACATATTCCTGTTCCCCACAGGCTGGAAAGCCGAATTCTCGCTTGATTTTTGATTCCGACCTTTTCCTGAAGAGCTTGCCCAAAGTCTAACACAGCATTCGCCTTAGGATTCAATTCAGCCCAAAAACATCACTTTTGACAAAAACCTCAGAAATGAAAAAGAAACACATATCCCTATTCCCCACGGGCTGGACAGTTGAATTCTCGCTTGATTTTCGATTCCAAGCCTACCCTGAAGAGCTAACTCAAGGTCTAACACAGCATTCGCCTTATTTCTTAATTCAGCCCAAAAACATCACTTTTGACAAACACCTCAGAAATGAAAATGAAACACATATTCCTGTTCCCCACAGGCTGGAAAGCCGAATTCTCGCTTGATTTTTGATTCTGACCTTTCCCTGAAGAGCTAGCCCAAGGTCTAACAGAGCATTCGCCTTAGGACTCAATACAGCCCAAAAACATCACTTTTGACAAACACCTCAGAAATGAAAATGAAACACATATTCCTGTTCCCCACAGGCTGGAAAGCCGAATTCTCGCTTGATTTTCGATTCCGAGCCTACCCTGAAGAGCTAGCTCACGGTCTAACACAGCATTCCCCTTATTTCTCAATTCAGCCCAAAAACATCACTTTTGACAAACACCTCAGAAATGAAAAAGAAACACATATTCCTGTTCCCCACAGGCTGGAAAGCCAAATTCTCGCTTGATTTTTGATTCCGACCTTTCCCTGAAGAGCTAGCCCAAGGTCGAACACAGCATTCGCCTTAGGACTCAATACAGCCAAAAACATCACTTTTGACAAACACCTCAGAAATGAAAAAGAAACACATATTCCTGTTCCCCACAGGCTGGAAAGCCGAATTCCCCGCTTGATTTTCGATTCCGAGCCTACCCTGAAGAGCTAGCTCAAGGTCTAACACAGCATTCGCCTTATTTCTCAATTCAGCCCAAAAACATCACTTTTGACAAACACCTCAGAAATGAAAATGAAACACATATTCCTGTTCCCCACGGGCTGGAAAGCCGAATTCTCGCTTGATTTTCGATTCTGAGCCTACCCTGAAGAGCTAGCCCAAAGTCTAACACTGCATTCGCCTTAGGATTCAATACAGCCAAAAAACATGACTTTTGACAAACACCTCAGAAATGAAAATGAAACACATATTCCTGTTCCCCACAGGCTGGAAAGCCGAATTCTCGCTTGATTTTTGATTCCGACCCTTTCCTGAAGAGCTAGCCCAAGGTCTAACACAGCATTCGCCTTATTTCTAAATTCAGCCCAAAAACATCACTTTTGACAAACACCTCAGAAATGAAGAGAAACACATATTCCTGTTCCCCACAGGCTGGAAAGGTGAATTCTCGCTTGATTTTTGATTCCGACCTTTCCCTGAAGAGCTAGCCCAAGGTCTAACACAGCATTCGCCTTAGGACTCAATACAGCCAAAAACATCACTTTTGACAAACACCTCAGAAATGAAAAAGAAACACATATTCCTGTTCCTCACAGGCTGGAAAGCCGAATTCTCGCTTGATTTTCTATTCCGAGCCTACCCTGAAGAGCTAGCTCAAGGTATAACACAGCATTCGCCTTATTTCTCAATTCAGCCCAAAAACATCACTTTTGACAAACACCTCAGAAATGAAAATGAAACACATATTCCTGTTCCCCACGGGCTGGACAGCCGAATTCTCGCTTGATTTTCGATTCTGAGCCTACCCTGAAGAGCTAGCCCAAAGTCTAACACTGCATTCGCCTTAGGACTCAATACAGCCAAAAAACATGACTTTTGACAAACACCTCAGAAATGAAAATGAAACACATATTCCTGTTCCCCACAGGCTGGAAAGCCGAATTCTCGCTTGATTTTTGATTCCGACCTTTTCCTGAAGAGCTAGCCCAAAGTCTAACACAGCATTCGCCTTAGGATTCAATTCAGCCCAAAAATATCACTTTTGACAAACACCTCAGAAATGAAAAAGAAACACATATCCCTATTCCCCACGGGCTGGACAGCTGAATTCTCGCTTGATTTTCGATTCCAAGCCTACCCTGAAGAGCTAGCTCAAGGTCTAACACAGCATTCGCCTTATTTCTTAATACAGCCCAAAAACATCACTTTTGACAAACACCTCAGAAATGAAAATGAAACACATATTCCTGTTCCCCATGGGCTGGAAAGCCGAATTCTCGCTTGATTTTCGATTCCGAGCCTACCCTGAAGAGCTAGCCCAAAGTCTAACACTGCATTCGCCTTAGGACTCAATACAGCCAAAAAACATGACTTTTGACAAACACATCAGAAATGAAAATGAAACACATATTCCTGTTCCCCACAGGCTGGAAAGCTGAATTCTCGCTTGATTTTCGATTCCGAGCCTACCCTGAAGAGCTAGCTCACGGTCTAACACAGCATTCCCCTTATTTCTCAATTCAGCCCAAAAACATCACTTTTGACAAACACCTCAGAAATGAAAAAGAAACACATATTCCTGTTCCCCACAGGCTGGAAAGCCGAATTCTCGCTTGATTTTTGATTCCGACCTTTCCCTGAAGAGCTAGCCCAAGGTCTAACACAGCATTCGCCTTAGGACTCAATACAGCCAAAAACATCACTTTTGACAAACACCTCAGAAATGAAAAAGAAACACATATTCCTGTTCCCCACAGGCTGGAAAGCCGAATTCTCGCTTGATTTTCGATTCCGAGCCTACCCTGAAGAGCTAGCTCAAGGTCTAACACAGCATTCGCCTTATTTCTCAATTCAGCCCAAAAACATCACTTTTGACAAACACCTCAGAAATGAAAATGAAACACATATTCCTGTTCCCCACGGGCTGGAAAGCCGAATTCTCGCTTGATTTTCGATTCTGAGCCTACCCTGAAGAGCTAGCCCAAAGTCTAACACTGCATTCGCCTTAGGACTCAATACAGCCAAAAAACATGACTTTTGACAAACACCTCAGAAATGAAAATGAAACACATATTCCTGTTCCCCACGGGCTGGAAAACCGAATTCTCGCTTGATTTTCGATTCCGAGCCTACCCTGAAGAGCTAGCCCAAAGTCTAACACTGCATTCGCCTTAGGACTCAATACAGCCAAAAAACATGACTTTTGACAAACACCTCAGAAATGAAAATGAAACACAGATTCCTGTTCCCCACAGGCTGGAAAGCCGAATTCTCGCTTGATTTTCGATTCTGAGCCTACCCTGAAGAGCTAGCTCACGGTCTAACACAGCATTCGCCTTATTTCTCAATTCAGCCCAAAAACATCACTTTTGACAAACACCTCAGAAATGAAAAAGAAACACATATTCCTGTTCCCCATGGGCTGGAAAGCCAAATTCTCGCTTGATTTTCGATTCTGAGCCTACCCTGAAGAGCTAGCCCAAAGTCTAACACTGCATTCGCCTTAGGATTCAATACAGCCAAAAAACATGACTTTTAACAAACACCTCAGAAATGAAAATGAAACACATATTCCTGTTCCCCACAGGCTGGAAAGCCGAATTCTCGCTTGATTTTTGATTCCGACCTTTTCCTGAAGAGCTAGCCCAAGGTCTAACACAGCATTCGCCTTATTTCTAAATTCAGCCCAAAAACATCACTTTTGACAAACACCTCAGAAATGAAAAAGAAACACATATTCCTGTTCCCCACGGGCTGGAAAGCTAAATTCTCGCTTGATTTTTGATTCCGACCTTTTCCTGAAGAGCTAGCCCAAAGTCTAACACAGCATTCGCCTTAGGAGTCAATACAGCCAAAAACATGACTTTTGACAAACACCTCAGAAATGAAAATGAAACACATATTCCTGTTCCCCACAGGCTGGAAAGCCGAATTCTCGCTTGATTTTTGATTCCGACCTTTCCCTGAAGAGCTAGCCGAAGGTCTAACACAGCATTCGACTTAGGACTCAATACAGCCAAAAACATCACTTTTGACAAACACCTCAGAAATGAAAAAGAAACACATATTCCTGTTCCCCACAGGCTGGAAAGCCGAATTCTCGCTTGATTTTCTATTCCGAGCCTACCCTGAAGAGCTAGCTCAAGGTATAACACAGCATTCGCCTTATTTCTCAATTCAGCCCAAAAACATCACTTTTGACAAACACCTCAGAAATGAAAATGAAACACATATTCCTGTTCCCCACGGGCTGGACAGCCAAATTCTCGCTTGATTTTCGATTCTGAGCCTACCCTGAAGAGCTAGCCCAAAGTCTAACACTGCATTCGCCTTAGGACTCAATACAGCCAAAAAACATGACTTTTGACAAACACCTCAGAAATGAAAATGAAACACAGATTCCTGTTCCCCACAGGCTGGAAAGCCGAATTCTCGCTTGATTTTTGATTCCGACCTTTTCCTGAAGAGCTAGCCCAAAGTCTAACACAGCATTCGCCTTAGGATTCAATTCAGCCCAAAAACATCACTTTTGACAAAAACCTCAGAAATGAAAAAGAAACACATATCCCTATTACCCACGGGCTGGACAGCGGAATTCTCGCTTGATTTTCGATTCCAAGCCTACCCTGAAGAGCTAGCTCAAGGTCTAACACAGCATTCGCCTTATTTCTTAATTCAGCCCAAAAACATCACTTTTGACAAACACCTCAGAAATGAAAATGAAACACATATTCCTGTTCCCCAAAGGCTGGAAAGCTGAATTCTCGCTTGATTTTTGATTCTGACCTTTCCCTGAAGAGCTAGCCCAAGGTCTAACACAGCATTCGCCTTAGGACTCAATACAGCCCAAAAACATCACTTTTGACAAACACCTCAGAAATGAAAATGAAACACATATTCCTGTTCCCCACAGGCTGGAAAGCCGAATTCTCGCTTGATTTTCGATTCCGAGCCTACCCTGAAGAGCTAGCTCACGGTCTAACACAGCATTCCCCTTATTTCTCAATTCAGCCCAAAAACATCACTTTTGACAAACACCTCAGAAATGAAAAAGAAACACATATTCCTGTTCCCCACAGGCTGGAAAGCCAAATTCTCGCTTGATTTTTGATTCCGACCTTTCCCTGAAGAGCTAGCCCAAGGTCGAACACAGCATTCGCCTTAGGACTCAATACAGCCAAAAACATCACTTTTGACAAACACCTCAGAAATGAAAAAGAAACACATATTCCTGTTCCCCACAGGCTGGAAAGCCGAATTCCCGCTTGATTTTCGATTCCGAGCCTACCCTGAAGAGCTAGCTCAAGGTCTAACACAGCATTCGCCTTATTTCTCAATTCAGCCCAAAAACATCACTTTTGACAAACACCTCAGAAATGAAAATGAAACACATATTCCTGTTCCCCACGGGCTGGAAAGCCGAATTCTCGCTTGATTTTCGATTCTGAGCCTACCCTGAAGAGCTAGCCCAAAGTCTAACACTGCATTCGCCTTAGGATTCAATACCGCCAAAAAACATGACTTTTGACAAACACCTCAGAAATGAAAATGAAACACATATTCCTGTTCCCCACAGGCTGGAAAGCCGAATTCTCGCTTGATTTTTGATTCCGACCCTTTCCTGAAGAGCTAGCCCAAGGTCTAACACAGCATTCGCCTTATTTCTAAATTCAGCCCAAAAACTTCACTTTTGACAAACACCTCAGAAATGAAAAGAAACACATATTCCTGTTCCCCACAGGCTGGAAAGCCGAATTCTCGCTTGATTTTTGATTCCGACCTTTCCCTGAAGAGCTAGCCCAAGGTCTAACACAGCATTCGCCTTAGGACTCAATACAGCCAAAAACATCACTTTTGACAAACACCTCAGAAATGAAAAAGAAACACATATTCCTGTTCCTCACAGGCTGGAAAGCCGAATTCTCGCTTGATTTTCTATTCCGAGCCTACCCTGAAGAGCTAGCTCAAGGTATAACACAGCATTCGCCTTATTTCTCAATTCAGCCCAAAAACATCACTTTTGACAAACACCTCAGAAATGAAAATGAAACACATATTCCTGTTCCCCACGGGCTGGACAGCCGAATTCTCGCTTGATTTTCGATTCTGAGCCTACCCTGAAGAGCTAGCCCAAAGTCTAACACTGCATTCGCCTTAGGACTCAATACAGCCAAAAAACATGACTTTTGACAAACACCTCAGAAATGAAAATGAAACACATATTCCTGTTCCCCACAGGCTGGAAAGCCGAATTCTCGCTTGATTTTTGATTCCGACCTTTTCCTGAAGAGCTAGCCCAAAGTCTAACACAGCATTCGCCTTAGGATTCAATTCAGCCCAAAAATATCACTTTTGACAAACACCTCAGAAATGAAAAAGAAACACATATCCCTATTCCCCACGGGCTGGACAGCTGAATTCTCGCTTGATTTTCGATTCCAAGCCTACCCTGAAGAGCTAGCTCAAGGTCTAACACAGCATTCGCCTTATTTCTTAATACAGCCCAAAAACATCACTTTTGACAAACACCTCAGAAATGAAAATGAAACACATATTCCTGTTCCCCATGGGCTGGAAAGCCGAATTCTCGCTTGATTTTCGATTCCGAGCCTACCCTGAAGAGCTAGCCCAAAGTCTAACACTGCATTCGCCTTAGGACTCAATACAGCCAAAAAACATGACTTTTGACAAACACCTCAGAAATGAAAATGAAACACATATTCCTGTTCCCCACAGGCTGGAAAGCTGAATTCTCGCTTGATTTTCGATTCCGAGCCTACAATGAAGAGCTAGCTCACGGTCTAACACAGCATTCCCCTTATTTCTCAATTCAGCCCAAAAACATCACTTTTGACAAACACCTCAGAAATGAAAAAGAAACACATATTCCTGTTCCCCACAGGCTGGAAAGCCGAATTCTCGCTTGATTTTTGATTCCGACCTTTCCCTGAAGAGCTAGCCCAAGGTCTAACACAGCATTCGCCTTAGGACTCAATACAGCCAAAAACATCACTTTTGACAAACACCTCAGAAATGAAAAAGAAACACATATTCCTGTTCCCCACAGGCTGGAAAGCCGAATTCTCGCTTGATTTTCGATTCCGAGCCTACCCTGAACAGCTAGCTCAAGGTCTAACACAGCATTCGCCTTATTTCTCAATTCAGCCCAAAAACATCACTTTTGACAAACACCTCAGAAATGAAAATGAAACACATATTCCTGTTCCCCACGGGCTGGAAAGCCGAATTCTCGCTTGATTTTCGATTCTGAGCCTACCCTGAAGAGCTAGCCCAAAGTCTAACACTGCATTCGCCTTAGGACTCAATACAGCCAAAAAACATGACTTTTGACAAACACCTCAGAAATGAAAATGAAACACATATTCCTGTTCCCCACGGGCTGGAAAACCGAATTCTCGCTTGATTTTCGATTCCGAGCCTACCCTGAAGAGCTAGCCCAAAGTCTAACACTGCATTCGCCTTAGGACTCAATACAGCCAAAAAACATGACTTTTGACAAACACCTCAGAAATGAAAATGAAACACAGATTCCTGTTCCCCACAGGCTGGAAAGCCGAATTCTCGCTTGATTTTCGATTCTGAGCCTACCCTGAAGAGCTAGCTCACGGTCTAACACAGCATTCGCCTTATTTCTCAATTCAGCCCAAAAACATCACTTTTGACAAACACCTCAGAAATGAAAAAGAAACACATATTCCTGTTCCCCACGGGCTGGAAAGCTAAATTCTCGCTTGATTTTTGATTCCGACCTTTTCCTGAAGAGCTAGCCCAAAGTCTAACACAGCATTCGCCTTAGGAGTCAATACAGCCAAAAACATGACTTTTGACAAACACCTCAGAAATGAAAATGAAACACATATTCCTGTTCCCCACAGGCTGGAAAGCCGAATTCTCGCTTGATTTTTGATTCCGACCTTTCCCTGAAGAGCTAGCCGAAGGTCTAACACAGCATTCGACTTAGGACTCAATACAGCCAAAAACATCACTTTTGACAAACACCTCAGAAATGAAAAAGAAACACATATTCCTGTTCCCCACAGGCTGGAAAGCCGAATTCTCGCTTGATTTTCTATTCCGAGCCTACCCTGAAGAGCTAGCTCAAGGTATAACACAGCATTCGCCTTATTTCTCAATTCAGCCCAAAAACATCACTTTTGACAAACACCTCAGAAATGAAAATGAAACACATATTCCTGTTCCCCACGGGCTGGACAGCCAAATTCTCGCTTGATTTTCGATTCTGAGCCTACCCTGAAGAGCTAGCCCAAAGTCTAACACTGCATTCGCCTTAGGACTCAATACAGCCAAAAAACATGACTTTTGACAAACACCTCAGAAATGAAAATGAAACACAGATTCCTGTTCCCCACAGGCTGGAAAGCCGAATTCTCGCTTGATTTTTGATTCCGACCTTTTCCTGAAGAGCTAGCCCAAAGTCTAACACAGCATTCGCCTTAGGATTCAATTCAGCCCAAAAACATCACTTTTGACAAAAACCTCAGAAATGAAAAAGAAACACATATCCCTATTACCCACGGGCTGGACAGCGGAATTCTCGCTTGATTTTCGATTCCAAGCCTACCCTGAAGAGCTAGCTCAAGGTCTAACACAGCATTCGCCTTATTTCTTAATTCAGCCCAAAAACATCACTTTTGACAAACACCCTCAGAAATGAAAATGAAACACATATTCCTGTTCCCCAAAGGCTGGAAAGCTGAATTCTCGCTTGATTTTTGATTCTGACCTTTCCCTGAAGAGCTAGCCCAAGGTCTAACACAGCATTCGCCTTAGGACTCAATACAGCCCAAAAACATCACTTTTGACAAACACCTCAGAAATGAAAATGAAACACATATTCCTGTTCCCCACAGGCTGGAAAGCCGAATTCTCGCTTGATTTTCGATTCCGAGCCTACCCTGAAGAGCTAGCTCACGGTCTAACACAGCATTCCCCTTATTTCTCAATTCAGCCCAAAAACATCACTTTTGACAAACACCTCAGAAATGAAAAAGAAACACATATTCCTGTTCCCCACAGGCTGGAAAGCCAAATTCTCGCTTGATTTTTGATTCCGACCTTTCCCTGAAGAGCTAGCCCAAGGTCGAACACAGCATTCGCCTTAGGACTCAATACAGCCAAAAACATCACTTTTGACAAACACCTCAGAAATGAAAAAGAAACACATATTCCTGTTCCCCACAGGCTGGAAAGCCGAATTCCCGCTTGATTTTCGATTCCGAGCCTACCCTGAAGAGCTAGCTCAAGGTCTAACACAGCATTCGCCTTATTTCTCAATTCAGCCCAAAAACATCACTTTTGACAAACACCTCAGAAATGAAAATGAAACACATATTCCTGTTCCCCACGGGCTGGAAAGCCGAATTCTCGCTTGATTTTCGATTCTGAGCCTACCCTGAAGAGCTAGCCCAAAGTCTAACACTGCATTCGCCTTAGGATTCAATACCGCCAAAAAACATGACTTTTGACAAACACCTCAGAAATGAAAATGAAACACATATTCCTGTTCCCCACAGGCTGGAAAGCCGAATTCTCGCTTGATTTTTGATTCCGACCCTTTCCTGAAGAGCTAGCCCAAGGTCTAACACAGCATTCGCCTTATTTCTAAATTCAGCCCAAAAACTTCACTTTTGACAAACACCTCAGAAATGAAAAGAAACACATATTCCTGTTCCCCACAGGCTGGAAAGCCGAATTCTCGCTTGATTTTTGATTCCGACCTTTCCCTGAAGAGCTAGCCCAAGGTCTAACACAGCATTCGCCTTAGGACTCAATACAGCCAAAAACATCACTTTTGACAAACACCTCAGAAATGAAAAAGAAACACATATTCCTGTTCCTCACAGGCTGGAAAGCCGAATTCTCGCTTGATTTTCTATTCCGAGCCTACCCTGAAGAGCTAGCTCAAGGTATAACACAGCATTCGCCTTATTTCTCAATTCAGCCCAAAAACATCACTTTTGACAAACACCTCAGAAATGAAAATGAAACACATATTCCTGTTCCCCACGGGCTGGACAGCCGAATTCTCGCTTGATTTTCGATTCTGAGCCTACCCTGAAGAGCTAGCCCAAAGTCTAACACTGCATTCGCCTTAGGACTCAATACAGCCAAAAAACATGACTTTTGACAAACACCTCAGAAATGAAAATGAAACACATATTCCTGTTCCCCACAGGCTGGAAAGCCGAATTCTCGCTTGATTTTTGATTCCGACCTTTTCCTGAAGAGCTAGCCCAAAGTCTAACACAGCATTCGCCTTAGGATTCAATTCAGCCCAAAAATATCACTTTTGACAAACACCTCAGAAATGAAAAAGAAACACATATCCCTATTCCCCACGGGCTGGACAGCTGAATTCTCGCTTGATTTTCGATTCCAAGCCTACCCTGAAGAGCTAGCTCAAGGTCTAACACAGCATTCGCCTTATTTCTTAATACAGCCCAAAAACATCACTTTTGACAAACACCTCAGAAATGAAAATGAAACACATATTCCTGTTCCCCATGGGCTGGAAAGCCGAATTCTCGCTTGATTTTCGATTCCGAGCCTACCCTGAAGAGCTAGCCCAAAGTCTAACACTGCATTCGCCTTAGGACTCAATACAGCCAAAAAACATGACTTTTGACAAACACCTCAGAAATGAAAATGAAACACATATTCCTGTTCCCCACAGGCTGGAAAGCTGAATTCTCGCTTGATTTTCGATTCCGAGCCTACAATGAAGAGCTAGCTCACGGTCTAACACAGCATTCCCCTTATTTCTCAATTCAGCCCAAAAACATCACTTTTGACAAACACCTCAGAAATGAAAAAGAAACACATATTCCTGTTCCCCACAGGCTGGAAAGCCGAATTCTCGCTTGATTTTTGATTCCGACCTTTCCCTGAAGAGCTAGCCCAAGGTCTAACACAGCATTCGCCTTAGGACTCAATACAGCCAAAAACATCACTTTTGACAAACACCTCAGAAATGAAAAAGAAACACATATTCCTGTTCCCCACAGGCTGGAAAGCCGAATTCTCGCTTGATTTTCGATTCCGAGCCTACCCTGAACAGCTAGCTCAAGGTCTAACACAGCATTCGCCTTATTTCTCAATTCAGCCCAAAAACATCACTTTTGACAAACACCTCAGAAATGAAAATGAAACACATATTCCTGTTCCCCACGGGCTGGAAAGCCGAATTCTCGCTTGATTTTCGATTCTGAGCCTACCCTGAAGAGCTAGCCCAAAGTCTAACACTGCATTCGCCTTAGGACTCAATACAGCCAAAAAACATGACTTTTGACAAACACCTCAGAAATGAAAATGAAACACATATTCCTGTTCCCCACGGGCTGGAAAACCGAATTCTCGCTTGATTTTCGATTCCGAGCCTACCCTGAAGAGCTAGCCCAAAGTCTAACACTGCATTCGCCTTAGGACTCAATACAGCCAAAAACATGACTTTTGACAAACACCTCAGAAATGAAAATGAAACACAGATTCCTGTTCCCCACAGGCTGGAAAGCCGAATTCTCGCTTGATTTTCGATTCTGAGCCTACCCTGAAGAGCTAGCTCACGGTCTAACACAGCATTCGCCTTATTTCTCAATTCAGCCCAAAAACATCACTTTTGACAAACACCTCAGAAATGAAAAAGAAACACATATTCCTGTTCCCCATGGGCTGGAAAGCCAAATTCTCGCTTGATTTTCGATTCTGAGCCTACCCTGAAGAGCTAGCCCAAAGTCTAACACTGCATTCGCCTTAGGATTCAATACAGCCAAAAAACATGACTTTTGACAAACACCATCAGAAATGAAAATGAAACACATATTCCTGTTCCCCACAGGCGGAAAGCCGAATTCCTCGCTTGATTTTTGATTCCGACCTTTTCCTGAAGAGCTAGCCCAAGGTCTAACACAGCATTCGCCTTATTTCTAAATTCAGCCCAAAAACATCACTTTTGACAAACACCTCAGAAATGAAAAAGAAACACATATTCCTGTTCCCACGGGCTGGAAAGCTAAATTCTCGCTTGATTTTTGATTCCGACCTTTTCCTGAAGAGCTAGCCCAAAGTCTAACACAGCATTCGCCTTAGGAGTCAATACAGCCAAAAATATGACTTTTGACAAACACCTCAGAAATGAAAATGAAACACATATTCCTGTTCCCCACAGGCTGGAACGCCGAATTCCTCGCTTGATTTTTGATTCCGACCTTTCCCTGAAGAGCTAGCCCAAGGTCTAACACAGCATTCGACTTAGGACTCAATACAGCCAAAAACATCACTTTTGACAAACACCTCAGAAATGAAAAAGAAACACATATTCCTGTTCCCCACAGGCTGGAAAGCCGAATTCTCGCTTGATTTTCTATTCCGAGCCTACCCTGAAGAGCTAGCTCAAGGTATAACACAGCATTCGCCTTAGGACTCAATACAGCCCAAAAACATCACTTTTGACAAACACCTCAGAAATGAAAATGAAACACATATTCCTGTTCCCCATGGGCTGGAAAGCCGAATTCCTCGCTTGATTTTCGATTCCGAGCCTACCCTGAAGAGCTAGCCCAAAGTCTAACACTGCATTCGCCTTAGGACTCAATACAGCCAAAAAACATGACTTTTGACAAACACCTCAGAAATGAAAATGAAACACATATTCCTGTTCCCCACAGGCTGGAAAGCCGAATTCTCGCTTGATTTCGATTCCGAGCCTACCCTGAAGAGCTAGCTCACCGTCTAACACAGCATTCCCCTTATTTCTCAATTCAGCCCAAAAACATCACTTTGACAAACACCTCAGAAATGAAAAAGAAACACATATTCCTGTTCCCCACAGGCTGGAAAGCCGAATTCCCGCTTGATTTTCGATTCCGAGCCTACCCTGAAGAGCTAGCTCAAGGTCTAACACAGCATTCGCCTTATTTCTCAATTCAGCCCAAAAACATCACTTTTGACAAACACCTCAGAAATGAAAATGAAACACATATTCCTGTTCCCCACGGGCTGGAAAACCGAATTCTCGCTTGATTTTCGATTCCGAGCCTACCCTGAAGAGCTAGCCCAAAGTCTAACACTGCATTCGCCTTAGGACTCAATACAGCCAAAAAACATGACTTTTGACAAACACCTCAGAAATGAAAATGAAACACAGATTCCTGTTCCCCACAGGCTGGAAAGCCGAATTCTCGCTTGATTTTCGATTCTGAGCCTACCCTGAAGAGCTAGCTCACGGTCTAACACAGCATTCGCCTTATTTCTCAATTCAGCCCAAAAACATCACTTTTGACAAACACCTCAGAAATGAAAAAGAAACACATATTCCTGTTCCCCATGGGCTGGAAAGCCAAATTCTCGCTTGATTTTCGATTCTGAGCCTACCCTGAAGAGCTAGCCCAAAGTCTAACACTGCATTCGCCTTAGGATTCAATACAGCCAAAAAACATGACTTTTGACAAACACCTCAGAAATGAAAATGAAACACATATTCCTGTTCCCCACAGGCTGGAAAGCCGAATTCTCGCTTGATTTTTGATTCCGACCTTTTCCTGAAGAGCTAGCCCAAGGTCTAACACAGCATTCGCCTTATTTCTAAATTCAGCCCAAAAACATCACTTTTGACAAACACCTCAGAAATGAAAAAGAAACACATATTCCTGTTCCCCACGGGCTGGAAAGCTAAATTCTCGCTTGATTTTTGATTCCGACCTTTTCCTGAAGAGCTAGCCCAAAGTCTAACACAGCATTCGCCTTAGGAGTCAATACAGCCAAAAATATGACTTTTGACAAACACCTCAGAAATGAAAATGAAACACATATTCCTGTTCCCCACAGGCTGGAAAGCCGAATTCTCGCTTGATTTTTGATTCCGACCTTTCCCTGAAGAGCTAGCCCAAGGTCTAACACAGCATTCGACTTAGGACTCAATACAGCCAAAAACATCACTTTTGACAAACACCTCAGAAATGAAAAAGAAACACATATTCCTGTTCCCCACAGGCTGGAAAGCCGAATTCTCGCTTGATTTTCTATTCCGAGCCTACCCTGAAGAGCTAGCTCAAGGTATAACACAGCATTCGCCTTATTTCTCAATTCAGCCCAAAAACATCACTTTTGACAAACACCTGAGAAATGAAAATGAAACACATATTCCTGTTCCCCACGGGCTGGACAGCCGAATTCTCGCTTGATTTTCGATTCTGAGCCTACCCTGAAGAGCTAGCCCAAAGTCTAACACTGCATTCGCCTTAGGACTCAATACAGCCAAAAAACATGACTTTTGACAAACACCTCAGAAATGAAAATGAAACACATATTCCTGTTCCCCACAGGCTGGAAAGCCGAATTCTCGCTTGATTTTTGATTCCGACCTTTTCCTGAAGAGCTAGCCCAAAGTCTAACACAGCATTCGCCTTAGGATTCAATTCAGCCCAAAAACATCACTTTTGACAAAAACCTCAGAAATGAAAAAGAAACACATATCCCTATTACCCACGGGCTGGACAGCGGAATTCTCGCTTGATTTTCGATTCCAAGCCTACCCTGAAGAGCTAGCTCAAGGTCTAACACAGCATTCGCCTTATTTCTTAATTCAGCCCAAAAACATCACTTTTGACAAACACCTCAGAAATGAAAATGAAACACATATTCCTGTTCCCCACAGGCTGGAAAGCCGAATTCTCGCTTGATTTTTGATTCTGACCTTTCCCTGAAGAGCTAGCCCAAGGTCTAACACAGCATTCGCCTTAGGACTCAATACAGCCCAAAAACATCACTTTTGACAAACACCTCAGAAATGAAAATGAAACACATATTCCTGTTCCCCATGGGCTGGAAAGCCGAATTCTCGCTTGATTTTCGATTCCGAGCCTACCCTGAAGAGCTAGCCCAAAGTCTAACACTGCATTCGCCTTAGGACTCAATACAGCCAAAAAACATGACTTTTGACAAACACCTCAGAAATGAAAATGAAACACATATTCCTGTTCCCCACAGGCTGGAAAGCCGAATTCTCGCTTGATTTTCGATTCCGAGCCTACCCTGAAGAGCTAGCTCACGGTCTAACACAGCATTCCCCTTATTTCTCAATTCAGCCCAAAAACATCACTTTTGACAAACACCTCAGAAATGAAAAAGAAACACATATTCCTGTTCCCCACGGGCTGGAAAGCCGAATTCTCGCTTGATTTTCGATTCTGAGCCTACCCTGAAGAGCTAGCCCAAAGTCTAACACTGCATTCGCCTTAGGACTCAATACAGCCAAAAAACATGACTTTTGACAAACACCTCAGAAATGAAAATGAAACACATATTCCTGTTCCCCACGGGCTGGAAAACCGAATTCTCGCTTGATTTTCGATTCCGAGCCTACCCTGAAGAGCTAGCCCAAAGTCTAACACTGCATTCGCCTTAGGTCTCAATACAGCCAAAAAACATGACTTTTGACAAACACCTCAGAAATGAAAATGAAACACAGATTCCTGTTCCCCACAGGCTGGAAAGCCGAATTCTCGCTTGATTTTCGATTCCGAGCCTACCCTGAAGAGCTAGCTCACGGTCTAACACAGCATTCGCCTTATTTCTCAATTCAGCCCAAAAACATCACTTTTGACAAACACCTCAGAAATGAAAAAGAAACACATATTCCTGTTCCCCACAGGCTGGAAAGCCGAATTCTCGCTTGATTTTTGATTCCGACCTTTTCCTGAAGAGCTAGCCCAAAGTCTAACACAGCATTCGCCTTAGGATTCAATTCAGCCCAAAAACATCACTTTTGACAAAAACCTCAGAAATGAAAAAGAAACACATATCCCTATTCCCCACGGGCTGGACAGCTGAATTCTCGCTTGATTTTCGATTCCAAGCCTACCCTGAAGAGCTAGCTCAAGGTCTAACACATCATTCGCCTTATTTCTTAATTCAGCCCAAAAACATCACTTTTGACAAACACCTCAGAAATGAAAATGAAACACATATTCCTGTTCCCCACAGGCTGGAAAGCCGAATTCTCACTTGATTTTTGATTCTGACCTTTCCCTGAAGAGCTAGCCCAAGGTCTAACACAGCATTCGCCTTAGGACTCAATACAGCCCAAAAACATCACTTTTGACAAACACCTCAGAAATGAAAAGGAAACACATATTCCTGTTCCCCATGGGCTGGAAAGCCGAATTCTCGCTTGATTTTCGATTCCGAGCCTACCCTGAAGAGCTAGCCCAAAGTCGAACACTGCATTCGCCTTAGGACTCAATACAGCCAAAAAACATGACTTTTGACAAACACCTCAGAAATGAAAATGAAACACATATTCCTGTTCCCCACAGGCTGGAAAGCGGAATTCTCGCTTGATTTTCGATTCCGAGCCTACCCTGAAGAGCTAGCTCACGGTCTAACACAGCATTCCCCTTATTTCTCAATTCAGCCCAAAAACATCACTTTTGACAAACACCTCAGAAATGAAAAAGAAACACATATTCCTGTTCCCCACAGGCTGGAAAGCCAAATTCTCGCTTGATTTTTGATTCCGACCTTTCCCTGAAGAGCTAGCCCAAGGTCTAACACAGCATTCGCCTTAGGACTCAATACAGCCAAAAACATCACTTTTGACAAACACCTCAGAAATGAAAAAGAAACACATATTCCTGTTCCCCACAGGCTGGAAAGCCGAATTCCCGCTTGATTTTCGATTCCGAGCCTACCCTGAAGAGCTAGCTCAAGGTCTAACACAGCATTCGCCTTATTTCTCAATTCAGCCCAAAAACATCACTTTGACAAACACCTCAGAAATGAAAATGAAACACATATTCCTGTTCCCCACGGGCTGGAAAGCCGAATTCTCGCTTGATTTTCGATTCTGAGCCTACCCTGAAGAGCTAGCCCAAAGTCTAACACTGCATTCGCCTTAGGACTCAATACAGCCAAAAAACATGACTTTTGACAAACACCTCAGAAATGAAAATGAAACACATATTCCTGTTCCCCACGGGCTGGAAAACTGAATTCTCGCTTGATTTTCGATTCCGAGCCTACCCTGAAGAGCTAGCCCAAAGTCTAACACTGCATTCGCCTTAGGTCTCAATACAGCCAAAAAACATGACTTTTGACAAACACCTCAGAAATGAAAATGAAACACAGATTCCTGTTCCCCACAGCCTGGAAAGCCGAATTCTCGCTTGATTTTCGATTCCGAGCCTACCCTGAAGAGCTAGCTCACGGTCTAACACAGCATTCGCCTTAGGACTCAATACAGCCAAAAATATGACTTTTGACAAACACCTCAGAAATGAAAATGAAACACATATTCCTGTTCCCCACAGGCTGGAAAGCCGAATTCTCGCTTGATTTCTGATTCCGACCTTTTCCTGAAGAGCTAGCCCAAAGTCTAACACAGCATTCGCCTTAGGATTCAATTCAGCCCAAAAACATCACTTTTGACAAAAACCTCAGAAATGAAAAAGAAACACATATCCCTATTACCCACGGGCTGGACAGCGGAATTCTCGCTTGATTTTCGATTCCAAGCCTACCCTGAAGAGCTAGCTCAAGGTCTAACACAGCATTCGCCTTATTTCTTAATTCAGCCCAAAAACATCACTTTTGACAAACACCTCAGAAATGAAAATGAAACACATATTCCTGTTCCCCACAGGCTGGAAAGCCGAATTCTCGCTTGATTTTTGATTCTGACCTTTCCCTGAAGAGCTAGCCCAAGGTCTAACACAGCATTCGCCTTAGGACTCAATACAGCCCAAAAACATCACTTTTGACAAACACCTCAGAAATGAAAATGAAACACATATTCCTGTTCCCCATGGGCTGGAAAGCCGAATTCTCGCTTGATTTTCGATTCCGAGCCTACCCTGAAGAGCTAGCCCAAAGTCTAACACTGCATTCGCCTTAGGACTCAATACAGCCAAAAAACATGACTTTTGACAAACACCTCAGAAATGAAAATGAAACACATATTCCTGTTCCCCACAGGCTGGAAAGCCGAATTCTCGCTTGATTTTCGATTCCGAGCCTACCCTGAAGAGCTAGCTCACGGTCTAACACAGCATTCCCCTTATTTCTCAATTCAGCCCAAAAACATCACTTTTGACAAACACCTCAGAAATGAAAAAGAAACACATATTCCTGTTCCCCACGGGCTGGAAAGCCGAATTCTCGCTTGATTTTCGATTCTGAGCCTACCCTGAAGAGCTAGCCCAAAGTCTAACACTGCATTCGCCTTAGGACTCAATACAGCCAAAAAACATGACTTTTGACAAACACCTCAGAAATGAAAATGAAACACATATTCCTGTTCCCCACGGGCTGGAAAACCGAATTCTCGCTTGATTTTCGATTCCGAGCCTACCCTGAAGAGCTAGCCCAAAGTCTAACACTGCATTCGCCTTAGGTCTCAATACAGCCAAAAAACATGACTTTTGACAAACACCTCAGAAATGAAAATGAAACACATATTCCTGTTCCCCACAGGCTGGAAAGCGGAATTCTCGCTTGATTTTCGATTCCGAGCCTACCCTGAAGAGCTAGCTCACGGTCTAACACAGCATTCGCCTTATTTCTCAATTCAGCCCAAAAACATCACTTTTGACAAACACCTCAGAAATGAAAAAGAAACACATATTCCTGTTCCCCACAGGCTGGAAAGCCGAATTCTCGCTTGATTTTTGATTCCGACCTTTTCCTGAAGAGCTAGCCCAAAGTCTAACACAGCATTCGCCTTAGGATTCAATTCAGCCCAAAAACATCACTTTTGACAAAAACCTCGGAAATGAAAAAGAAACACATATCCCTATTCCCCACGGGCTGGACAGCTGAATTCTCGCTTGATTTTCGATTCCAAGCCTACCCTGAAGAGCTAGCTCAAGGTCTAACACATCATTCGCCTTATTTCTTAATTCAGCCCAAAAACATCACTTTTGACAAACACCTCAGAAATGAAAATGAAACACATATTCCTGTTCCCCACAGGCTGGAAAGCCGAATTCTCACTTGATTTTTGATTCTGACCTTTCCCTGAAGAGCTAGCCCAAGGTCTAACACAGCATTCGCCTTAGGACTCAATACAGCCCAAAAACATCACTTTTGACAAACACCTCAGAAATGAAAATGAAACACATATTCCTGTTCCCCATGGGCTGGAAAGCCGAATTCTCGCTTGATTTTCGATTCCGAGCCTACCCTGAAGAGCTAGCCCAAAGTCTAACACTGCATTCGCCTTAGGACTCAATACAGCCAAAAAACATGACTTTTGACAAACACCTCAGAAATGAAAATGAAACACATATTCCTGTTCCCCACAGGCTGGAAAGCGGAATTCTCGCTTGATTTTCGATTCCGAGCCTACCCTGAAGAGCTAGCTCACGGTCTAACACAGCATTCCCCTTATTTCTCAATTCAGCCCAAAAACATCACTTTTGACAAACACCTCAGAAATGAAAAAGAAACACATATTCCTGTTCCCCACAGGCTGGAAAGCCAAATTCTCGCTTGATTTTTGATTCCGACCTTTCCCTGAAGAGCTAGCCCAAGGTCTAACACAGCATTCGCCTTAGGACTCAATACAGCCAAAAACATCACTTTTGACAAACACCTCAGAAATGAAAAAGAAACACATATTCCTGTTCCCCACAGGCTGGAAAGCCGAATTCCTGCTTGATTTTCGATTCCGAGCCTACCCTGAAGAGCTAGCTCAAGGTCTAACACAGCATTCGCCTTATTTCTCAATTCAGCCCAAAAACATCACTTTTGACAAACACCTCAGAAATGAAAATGAAACACATATTCCTGTTCCCCACGGGCTGGAAAGCCGAATTCTCGCTTGATTTTCGATTCTGAGCCTACCCTGAAGAGCTAGCCCAAAGTCTAACACTGCATTCGCCTTAGGACTCAATACAGCCAAAAAACATGACTTTTGACAAACACCTCAGAAATGAAAATGAAACACATATTCCTGTTCCCCACGGGCTGGAAAACTGAATTCTCGCTTGATTTTCGATTCCGAGCCTACCCTGAAGAGCTAGCCCAAAGTCTAACACTGCATTCGCCTTAGGTCTCAATACAGCCAAAAAACATGACTTTTGACAAACACCTCAGAAATGAAAATGAAACACAGATTCCTGTTCCCCACAGCCTGGAAAGCCGAATTCTCGCTTGATTTTCGATTCCGAGCCTACCCTGAAGAGCTAGCTCACGGTCTAACACAGCATTCGCCTTAGGACTCAATACAGCCAAAAATATGACTTTTGACAAACACCTCAGAAATGAAAATGAAACACAGATTCCTGTTCCCCACAGGCTGGAAAGCCGAATTCTCGCTTGATTTTCGATTCCGAGCCTACCCTGAAGTGCTAGCCCAAAGTGTAACACAGCATTCGCTTTAGGACTCAATACAGCCAAAAATATGACTTTTGACAAACACCTCAGAAATGAAAATGAAACACATATTCCTGTTCCCCACGGGCTGGAAAGCCAAATTCTCGCTTGATTTTCGATTCCGGGCCTACCCTGAAGAGCTAGCCCAATGTCTAACACAGCATTCGCCTCAGGATTCAATTCAGCCCAAAAACCTCACTTTTGACAAACACCTCAGAAATGAAAAAGAAACACATATCCCTATTCCCCACGGGCTGGACAGCTGAATTCTCACTTGATTTTCGATTCCAAGCCTACCCTGAAGAGCTAGCTCAAGGTCTAACACAGCATTCGCCTTATTTCTAAATTCAGCCCAAAAACATCACTTTTGACAAACACCTCAGAAATGAAAAAGAAACACATATCCCTATTCCCCACGGGCTGGAAAGCCGAATTCCCACTTGATTTTCGATTCCGAGCCTACCCTGAAGAGCTAGCCCAAAGTCTAACACAGCATTCGCCTTATTTCTAAATTCAGCCCAAAAACATCACTTTTGACAAACACCTCAGAAATGAAAATGAAACACATATTCCTGTTCCCCACAGGCTGGAAAGCCGAATTCTCGCTTGATTTTTGATTCTGACCTTTCCCTGAAGAGCTAGCCCAAGGTCTAACACAGCATTCGCCTTAGGACTCAATACAGCCAAAAACATCACTTTTGACAAACACCTCAGAAATGAAAATGAAACACATATTCCTGTTCCCCACGAGCTGGAAAGCCGAATTCTCGCTTGATTTTTGATTCCGACCTTTCCCTGAAGAGCTAGCCCAAAGTCTAACACCGCATTCGCCTTATTTCTCAATTCAGCCCAAAAACATCACTTTTGACAAACACCTCAGAAATGAAAATGAACCACATATTCCTGTTCCCCACGGGCTGGAAAGCCGAATTCTCGCTTGATTTTCGATTCTGAGCCTACCCTGAAGAGCTAGCCCAAAGTCTAACACTGCATTCGCCTTATTTCTAAATTCAGCCCAAAAACATCACTTTTGACAAACACCTCAGAAATGAAAAAGAAACACATATTCCTGTTCCCCACGGGCTGGAAAGCCAAATTCTCGCTTGATTTTCGATTCCGAGCCTACCCTGAAGAGCTAGCCCAAAGTCTAACACAGCATTCGCCTTAGGACTCAATACAGCCAAAAATTAGACTTTTGACAAACACCTCAGAAATGAAAATGAAACACATATTCCTGTTCCCCACAGGCTGGAAAGCCGAATTCTCGCTTGATTTTTGATTCCGACCTTTCCCTGAAGAGCTAGCCCAAGGTCTAACACAGCATTCGCCTTAGGACTCAATACAGCCAAAAACATCACTTTTGACAAACACCTCAGAAATGAAAATGAAACACATATTCCTGTTCCCCACAGGCTGGAAAGCCGAATTCTCGCTTGATTTTCGATTCCGACCTTTTCCTGAAGAGCTAGCCCAAGGTTTAACACAGCATTCGCCTTATTTCTAAATTCAGCCCAAAAACATCACTTTTGACAAACACCTCAGAAATGAAAAAGAAACACATATCCCTATTCCCCACGGGCTGGAAAGCCGAATTCCCACTTGATTTTCGATTCCGAGCCAACCCTGAAGAGCTAGCCCAAAGTCTAACACAGCATTCGCCTTAGGACTGAATACAGCCAAAAAACATGACTTTTGACAAACACCTCAGAAATGAAAATGAAACACATATTCCTGTTCCCCACAGGCTGGAAAGCCGAATTCTCGCTTGATTTTTGATTCTGACCTTTCCCTGAAGAGCTAGCCCAAGGTCTAACACAGCATTTGCCTTAGGACTCAATACAGCCAAAAAACATGACTTTTGACAAACACCTCAGAAATGAAAATGAAACACATATTCCTGTTCCCCACGGGCTGGAAAACCGAATTCTCGCTTGATTTTCGATTCCGAGCCTACCCTGAAGAGCTAGCCCAAAGTCTAACACTGCATTCGCCTTAGGACTCAATACAGCCAAAAAACATGACTTTTGACAAACACCTCAGAAATGAAAATGAAACACAGATTCCTGTTCCCCACAGGCTGGAAAGCCGAATTCTCGCTTGATTTTCGATTCTGAGCCTACCCTGAAGAGCTAGCTCACGGTCTAACACAGCATTCGCCTTATTTCTCAATTCAGCCCAAAAACATCACTTTTGACAAACACCTCAGAAATGAAAAAGAAACACATATTCCTGTTCCCCACGGGCTGGAAAGCCAAATTCTCGCTTGATTTTCGATTCTGAGCCTACCCTGAAGAGCTAGCCCAAAGTCTAACACTGCATTCGCCTTAGGATTCAATACAGCCAAAAAACATGACTTTTGACAAACACCTCAGAAATGAAAATGAAACACATATTCCTGTTCCCCACAGGCTGGAAAGCCGAATTCTCGCTTGATTTTTGATTCCGACCTTTTCCTGAAGAGCTAGCCCAAGGTCTAACACAGCATTCGCCTTATTTCTAAATTCAGCCCAAAAACATCACTTTTGACAAACACCTCAGAAATGAAAAAGAAACACATATTCTTTTTCCCCACGGGCTGGAAAGCTAAATTCTCGCTTGATTTTTGATTCCGACCTTTTCCTGAAGAGCTAGCCCAAAGTCTAACACAGCATTCGCCTTAGGACTCAATACAGCCAAAAATATGACTTTTGACAAACACCTCAGAAATGAAAATGAAACACATATTCCTGTTCCCCACAGGCTGGAAAGCCGAATTCTCGCTTGATTTTTGATTCCGACCTTTCCCTGAAGAGCTAGCCCAAGGTCTAACACAGCATTCGACTTAGGACTCAATACAGCCAAAAACATCACTTTTGACAAACACCTCAGAAATGAAAAAGAAACACATATTCCTGTTCCCCACAGGCTGGAAAGCCGAATTCTCGCTTGATTTTCGATTCCGAGCCTACCCTGAAGAGCTAGCTCACGGTCTAACACAGCATTCCCCTTATTTCTCAATTCAGCCCAAAAACATCACTTTTGACAAACACCTCAGAAATGAAAAAGACACACATATTCCTGTTCCCCACGGGCTGGAAAACCGAATTCTCGCTTGATTTTCGATTCCGAGCCTACCCTGAAGAGCTAGCCCAAAGTCTAACACTGCATTCGCCTTAGGTCTCAATACAGCCAAAAAACATGACTTTTGACAAACACCTCAGAAATGAAAAAGAAACACATATTCCTGTTCCCCACAGGCTGGAAAGCCAAATTCTCGCTTGATTTTTGATTCCGACCTTTCCCTGAAGAGCTAGCCCAAGGTCTAACACAGCATTCGCCTTAGGACTCAATACAGCCAAAAACATCACTTTTGACAAACACCTCAGAAATGAAAAAGAAACACATATTCCTGTTCCCCACAGGCTGGAAAGCCGAATTCCCGCTTGATTTTCGATTCCGAGCCTACCCTGAAGAGCTAGCTCAAGGTCTAACACAGCATTCGCCTTATTTCTCAATTCAGCCCAAAAACATCACTTTTGACAAACACCTCAGAAATGAAAATGAAACACATATTCCTGTTCCCCACGGGCTGGAAAGCCGAATTCTCGCTTGATTTTCGATTCTGAGCCTACCCTGAAGAGCTAGCCCAAAGTCTAACACTGCATTCGCCTTAGGACTCAATACAGCCAAAAAACATGACTTTTGACAAACACCTCAGAAATGAAAATGAAACACATATTCCTGTTCCCCACGGGCTGGAAAACTGAATTCTCGCTTGATTTTCGATTCCGAGCCTACCCTGAAGAGCTAGCCCAAAGTCTAACACTGCATTCGCCTTAGGTCTCAATACAGCCAAAAAACATGACTTTTGACAAACACCTCAGAAATGAAAATGAAACACAGATTCCTGTTCCCCACAGCCTGGAAAGCCGAATTCTCGCTTGATTTTCGATTCCGAGCCTACCCTGAAGAGCTAGCTCACGGTCTAACACAGCATTCGCCTTAGGACTCAATACAGCCAAAAATATGACTTTTGACAAACACCTCAGAAATGAAAATGAAACACAGATTCCTGTTCCCCACAGGCTGGAAAGCCGAATTCTCGCTTGATTTTCGATTCCGAGCCTACCCTGAAGTGCTAGCCCAAAGTGTAACACAGCATTCGCTTTAGGACTCAATACAGCCAAAAATATGACTTTTGACAAACACCTCAGAAATGAAAATGAAACACATATTCCTGTTCCCCACGGGCTGGAAAGCCAAATTCTCGCTTGATTTTCGATTCCGGGCCTACCCTGAAGAGCTAGCCCAATGTCTAACACAGCATTCGCCTTAGGATTCAATTCAGCCCAAAAACCTCACTTTTGACAAACACCTCAGAAATGAAAAAGAAACACATATCCCTATTCCCCACGGGCTGGACAGCTGAATTCTCACTTGATTTTCGATTCCAAGCCTACCCTGAAGAGCTAGCTCAAGGTCTAACACAGCATTCGCCTTATTTCTAAATTCAGCCCAAAAACATCACTTTTGACAAACACCTCAGAAATGAAAAAGAAACACATATCCCTATTCCCCACGGGCTGGAAAGCCGAATTCCCACTTGATTTTCGATTCCGAGCCTACCCTGAAGAGCTAGCCCAAAGTCTAACACAGCATTCGCCTTATTTCTAAATTCAGCCCAAAAACATCACTTTTGACAAACACCTCAGAAATGAAAATGAAACACATATTCCTGTTCCCCACAGGCTGGAAAGCCGAATTCTCGCTTGATTTTTGATTCTGACCTTTCCCTGAAGAGCTAGCCCAAGGTCTAACACAGCATTCGCCTTAGGACTCAATACAGCCAAAAACATCACTTTTGACAAACACCTCAGAAATGAAAATGAAACACATATTCCTGTTCCCCACGAGCTGGAAAGCCGAATTCTCGCTTGATTTTTGATTCCGACCTTTCCCTGAAGAGCTAGCCCAAAGTCTAACACCGCATTCGCCTTATTTCTCAATTCAGCCCAAAAACATCACTTTTGACAAACACCTCAGAAATGAAAATGAACCACATATTCCTGTTCCCCACGGGCTGGAAAGCCGAATTCTCGCTTGATTTTCGATTCTGAGCCTACCCTGAAGAGCTAGCCCAAAGTCTAACACTGCATTCGCCTTAGGACTCAATACAGCCAAAAAACATGACTTTTGACAAACACCTCAGAAATGAAAATGAAACACATATTCCTGTTCCCCACAGTCTGGAAAGCCGAATTCTCGCTTGATTTTTGATTCCGACCTTTTCCTGAAGAGCTAGCCCAAGGTCTAACACAGCATTCGCCTTATTTCTAAATTCAGCCCAAAAACATCACTTTTGACAAACACCTCAGAAATGAAAAAGAAACACATATTCCTGTTCCCCACGGGCTGGAAAGCCAAATTCTCGCTTGATTTTCGATTCCGAGCCTACCCTGAAGAGCTAGCCCAAAGTCTAACACAGCATTCGCCTTAGGACTCAATACAGCCAAAAATTAGACTTTTGACAAACACCTCAGAAATGAAAATGAAACACATATTCCTGTTCCCCACAGGCTGGAAAGCCGAATTCTCGCTTGATTTTTGATTCCGACCTTTCCCTGAAGAGCTAGCCCAAGGTCTAACACAGCATTCGCCTTAGGACTCAATACAGCCAAAAACATCACTTTTGACAAACACCTCAGAAATGAAAATGAAACACATATTCCTGTTCCCCACAGGCTGGAAAGCCGAATTCTCGCTTGATTTTCGATTCCGACCTTTTCCTGAAGAGCTAGCCCAAGGTTTAACACAGCATTCGCCTTATTTCTAAATTCAGCCCAAAAACATCACTTTTGACAAACACCTCAGAAATGAAAAAGAAACACATATCCCTATTCCCCACGGGCTGGAAAGCCGAATTCCCACTTGATTTTCGATTCCGAGCCAACCCTGAAGAGCTAGCCCAAAGTCTAACACAGCATTCGCCTTAGGACTGAATACAGCCAAAAAACATGACTTTTGACAAACACCTCAGAAATGAAAATGAAACACATATTCCTGTTCCCCACAGGCTGGAAAGCCGAATTCTCGCTTGATTTTTGATTCTGACCTTTCCCTGAAGAGCTAGCCCAAGGTCTAACACAGCATTTGCCTTAGGACTCAATACAGCCAAAAAACATGACTTTTGACAAACACCTCAGAAATGAAAATGAAACACATATTCCTGTTCCCCACGGGCTGGAAAACCGAATTCTCGCTTGATTTTCGATTCCGAGCCTACCCTGAAGAGCTAGCCCACAGTCTAACACTGCATTCGCCTTAGGACTCAATACAGCCAAAAAACATGACTTTTGACAAACACCTCAGAAATGAAAATGAAACACAGATTCCTGTTCCCCACAGGCTGGAAAGCCGAATTCTCGCTTGATTTTCGATTCTGAGCCTACCCTGAAGAGCTAGCTCACGGTCTAACACAGCATTCGCCTTATTTCTCAATTCAGCCCAAAAACATCACTTTTGACAAACACCTCAGAAATGAAAAAGAAACACATATTCCTGTTCCCCACGGGCTGGAAAGCCAAATTCTCGCTTGATTTTCGATTCTGAGCCTACCCTGAAGAGCTAGCCCAAAGTCTAACACTGCATTCGCCTTAGGATTCAATACAGCCAAAAAACATGACTTTTGACAAACACCTCAGAAATGAAAATGAAACACATATTCCTGTTCCCCACAGGCTGGAAAGCCGAATTCTCGCTTGATTTTTGATTCCGACCTTTTCCTGAAGAGCTAGCCCAAGGTCTAACACAGCATTCGCCTTATTTCTAAATTCAGCCCAAAAACATCACTTTTGACAAACACCTCAGAAATGAAAAAGAAACACATATTCTTTTTCCCCACGGGCTGGAAAGCTAAATTCTCGCTTGATTTTTGATTCCGACCTTTTCCTGAAGAGCTAGCCCAAAGTCTAACACAGCATTCGCCTTAGGACTCAATACAGCCAAAAATATGACTTTTGACAAACACCTCAGAAATGAAAATGAAACACATATTCCTGTTCCCCACAGGCTGGAAAGCCGAATTCTCGCTTGATTTTTGATTCCGACCTTTCCCTGAAGAGCTAGCCCAAGGTCTAACACAGCATTCGACTTAGGACTCAATACAGCCAAAAACATCACTTTTGACAAACACCTCAGAAATGAAAAAGAAACACATATTCCTGTTCCCCACAGGCTGGAAAGCCGAATTCTCGCTTGATTTTCGATTCCGAGCCTACCCTGAAGAGCTAGCTCACGGTCTAACACAGCATTCCCCTTATTTCTCAATTCAGCCCAAAAACATCACTTTTGACAAACACCTCAGAAATGAAAAAGACACACATATTCCTGTTCCCCACGGGCTGGAAAGCCGAATTCTCGCTTGATTTTCGATTCTGAGCCTACCCTGAAGAGCTAGCCCAAAGTCTAACACTGCATTCGCCTTAGGACTCAATACAGCCAAAAAACATGACTTTTGACAAACACCTCAGAAATGAAAATGAAACACAGATTCCTGTTCCCCACGGGCTGGAAAACCGAATTCTCGCTTGATTTTCGATTCCGAGCCTACCCTGAAGAGCTAGCCCAAAGTCTAACACTGCATTCGCCTTAGGTCTCAATACAGCCAAAAAACATGACTTTTGACAAACACCTCAGAAATGAAAATGAAACACAGATTCCTGTTCCCCACAGGCTGGAAAGCCGAATTCTCGCTTGATTTTCGATTCCGAGCCTACCCTGAAGAGCTAGCTCACGGTCTAACACAGCATTCGCCTTATTTCTCAATTCAGCCCAAAAACATCACTTTTGACAAACACCTCAGAAATGAAAAAGAAACACATATTCCTGTTCCCCACAGGCTGGAAAGCCGAATTCTCGCTTGATTTTTGATTCCGACCTTTTCCTGAAGAGCTAGCCCAAAGTCTAACACAGCATTCGCCTTAGGATTCAATTCAGCCCAAAAACATCACTTTTGACAAAAACCTCAGAAATGAAAAAGAAACACATATCCCTATTCCCCACGGGCTGGACAGCTGAATTCTCGCTTGATTTTCGATTCCAAGCCTACCCTGAAGAGCTAGCTCAAGGTCTAACACATCATTCGCCTTATTTCTTAATTCAGCCCAAAAACATCACTTTTGACAAACACCTCAGAAATGAAAATGAAACACATATTCCTGTTCCCCACAGGCTGGAAAGCCGAATTCTCGCTTGATTTTTGATTCTGACCTTTCCCTGAAGAGCTAGCCCAAGGTCTAACACAGCATTCGCCTTAGGACTCAATACAGCCCAAAAACATCACTTTTGACAAACACCTCAGAAATGAAAATGAAACACATATTCCTGTTCCCCATGGGCTGGAAAGCCGAATTCTCGCTTGATTTTCGATTCCGAGCCTACCCTGAAGAGCTAGCCCAAAGTCTAACACTGCATTCGCCTTAGGACTCAATACAGCCAAAAAACATGACTTTTGACAAACACCTCAGAAATGAAAATGAAACACATATTCCTGTTCCCCACAGGCTGGAAAGCCGAATTCTCGCTTGATTTTCGATTCCGAGCCTACCCTGAAGAGCTAGCTCACGGTCTAACACAGCATTCCCCTTATTTCTCAATTCAGCCCAAAAACATCACTTTTGACAAACACCTCAGAAATGAAAATGAAACACATATTCCTGTTCCCCACAGGCTGGAAAGCCAAATTCTCGCTTGATTTTTGATTCCGACCTTTCCCTGAAGAGCTAGCCCAAGGTCTAACACAGCATTCGCCTTAGGACTCAATACAGCCAAAAACATCACTTTTGACAAACACCTCAGAAATGAAAAAGAAACACATATTCCTGTTCCCCACAGGCTGGAAAGCCGAATTCCCGCTTGATTTTCGATTCCGAGCCTACCCTGAAGAGCTAGCTCAAGGTCTAACACAGCATTCGCCTTATTTCTCAATTCAGCCCAAAAACATCACTTTTGACAAACACCTCAGAAATGAAAATGAAACACATATTCCTGTTCCCCACGGGCTGGAAAGCCGAATTCTCGCTTGATTTTCGATTCTGAGCCTACCCTGAAGAGCTAGCCCAAAGTCTAACACTGCATTCGCCTTAGGACTCAATACAGCCAAAAAACATGACTTTTGACAAACACCTCAGAAATGAAAATGAAACACATATTCCTGTTCCCCACGGGCTGGAAAACTGAATTCTCGCTTGATTTTCGATTCCGAGCCTACCCTGAAGAGCTAGCCCAAAGTCTAACACTGCATTCGCCTTAGGTCTCAATACAGCCAAAAAACATGACTTTTGACAAACACCTCAGAAATGAAAATGAAACACAGATTCCTGTTCCCCACAGCCTGGAAAGCCGAATTCTCGCTTGATTTTCGATTCCGAGCCTACCCTGAAGAGCTAGCTCACGGTCTAACACAGCATTCGCCTTAGGACTCAATACAGCCAAAAATATGACTTTTGACAAACACCTCAGAAATGAAAATGAAACACAAATTCCTGTTCCCCACAGGCTGGAAAGCCGAATTCTCGCTTGATTTTCGATTCCGAGCCTACCCTGAAGAGCTAGCCCAAAGTCTAACACAGCATTCGCCTTAGGACTCAATACAGCCAAAAATATGACTTTTGACAAACACCTCAGAAATGAAAATGAAACACATATTCCTGTTCCCCACAGGCTGGAAAGCCGAATTCTCGCTTGATTTTTGATTCCGACCTTTTCCTGAAGAGCTAGCCCAAGGTCTAACACAGCATTCGCCTTATTTCTAAATTCAGCCCAAAAACATCACTTTTGACAAACACCTCAGAAATGAAAAAGAAACACATATTCCTGTTCCCCACGGGCTGGAAAGCCAAATTCTCGCTTGATTTTCGATTCCGGGCCTACCCTGAAGAGCTAGCCCAATGTCTAACACAGCATTCGCCTTAGGATTCAATTCAGCCCAAAAACCTCACTTTTGACAAACACCTCAGAAATGAAAAAGAAACACATATCCCTATTCCCCACGGGCTGGACAGCTGAATTCTCACTTGATTTTCGATTCCAAGCCTACCCTGAAGAGCTAGCTCAAGGTCTAACACAGCATTCGCCTTATTTCTCAATTCAGCCCAAAAACATCACTTTTGACAAACACCTCAGAAATGAAAAAGAAACACATACTCCTGTTCCCCACGGGCTGGAAAGCCGAATTCTCGCTTGATTTTCTATTCCGAGCCTACCCTGAAGAGCTAGCCCAAAGTCTAACACTGCATTCGCCTTAGGACTCAATACAGCCAAAAAACATGACTTTTGACAAACACCTCAGAAATGAAAATGAAACACATATTCCTGTTCCCCACAGGCTGGAAAGCCGAATTCTCGCTTGATTTTTGATTCCGACCTTTTCCTGACGAGCTAGCCCAAGGTCTAACACAGCATTCGCCTTATTTCTAAATTCAGCCCAAAAACATCACTTTTGACAAACACCTCAGAAATGAAAAAGAAACACATATCCCTATTCCCCACGGGCTGGAAAGCCGAATTCCCACTTGATTTTCGATTCCGACCTTTCCCTGAAGAGCTAGCCCAAAGTCTAACACCGCATTCGCCTTATTTCTCAATTCAGCCCAAAAACATCACTTTTGACAAACACCTCAGAAATGAAAATGAACCACATATTCCTGTTCCCCACGGGCTGGAAAGCCGAATTCTCGCTTGATTTTCGATTCTGAGCCTACCCTGAAGAGCTAGCCCAAAGTCTAACACTGCATTCGCCTTAGGACTCAATACAGCCAAAAAACATGACTTTTGACAAACACCTCAGAAATGAAAATGAAACACATATTCCTGTTCCCCACAGTCTGGAAAGCCGAATTCTCGCTTGATTTTTGATTCCGACCTTTTCCTGAAGAGCTAGCCCAAGGTCTAACACAGCATTCGCCTTATTTCTAAATTCAGCCCAAAAACATCACTTTTGACAAACACCTCAGAAATGAAAAAGAAACACATATTCCTGTTCCCCACAGGCTGGAAAGCCAAATTCTCGCTTGATTTTCGATTCCGAGCCTACCCTGAAGAGCTAGCCCAAAGTCTAACACAGCATTCGCCTTAGGACTCAATACAGCCAAAAATTAGACTTTTGACAAACACCCCAGAAATGAAAATGAAACACATATTCCTGTTCCCCACAGGCTGGAAAGCCGAATTCTCGCTTGATTTTTGATTCCGACCTTTCCCTGAAGAGCTAGCCCAAGGTCTAACACAGCATTCGCCTTAGGACTCAATACAGCCAAAAACATCACTTTTGACAAACACCTCAGAAATGAAAATGAAACACATATTCCTGTTCCCCACAGGCTGGAAAGCCGAATTCTCGCTTGATTTTCGATTCCGACCTTTTCCTGAAGAGCTAGCCCAAGGTCTAACACAGCATTCGCCTTATTTCTAAATTCAGCCCAAAAACATCACTTTTGACAAACACCTCAGAAATGAAAAAGAAACACAAATCCCTATTCCCCACGGGCTGGAAAGCCGAATTCCCACTTGATTTTCGATTCCGAGCCTACCCTGAAGAGCTAGCCCAAAGTCTAACACAGCATTCGCCTTAGGACTGAATACAGCCAAAAAACATGACTTTTGACAAACACCTCAGAAATGAAAATGAAACACATATTCCTGTTCCCCACAGGCTGGAAAGCCGAATTCTCGCTTGATTTTTGATTCTGACCTTTCCCTGAAGAGCTAGCCCAAGGTCTAACACAGCATTCGCCTTAGGACTCAATACAGCCAAAAACATCACTTTTGACAAACACCTCAGAAATGAAAATGAAACACATATTCCTGTTCCCCACGAGCTGGAAAGCCGAATTCTCGCTTGATTTTTGATTCCGACCTTTCCCTGAAGAGCTAGCCCAAAGTCTAACACCTCATTCGCCTTATTTCTCAATTCAGCCCAAAAACATCACTTTTGACAAACACCTCAGAAATGAAAATGAAACACATATTCCTGTTCCCCACGGGCTGGAAAGCCGAATTCTCGCTTGATTTTCGATTCTCAGCCTACCCTGAAGAGCTACCCCAAAGTCTAACACTGCATTCGCCTTAGGACTCAATACAGCCAAAAAACATGACTTTTGACAAACACCTCAGAAATGAAAATGAAACACATATTCCTGTTCCCCACAGTCTGGAAAGCCGAATTCTCGCTTGATTTTTGATTCCGACCTTTTCCTGAAGAGCTAGCCCAAGGTCTAACACAGCATTCGCCTTATTTCTAAATTCAGCCCAAAAACATCACTTTTGACAAACACCTCAGAAATGAAAAAGAAACACATATTCCTGTTCCCCACGGGCTGGAAAGCCAAATTCTCGCTTGATTTTCGATTCCGAGCCTACCCTGAAGAGCTAGCCCAGTGTCTAACACAGCATTCGCCTTAGGACTCAATACAGCCAAAAATTAGACTTTTGACAAACACCTCAGAAATGAAAATGAAACACATATTCCTGTTCCCCACGGGCTGGAAAGCCAAATTCTCGCTTGATTTTCGATTCCGAGCCTACCCTGAAGAGCTAGCCCAGTGTCTAACACAGCATTCGCCTTAGGACTCAATACAGCCAAAAATATGACTTTTGACAAACACCTCAGAAATGAAAATGAAACACATATTCCTGTTCCCCATGGGCTGGAAAGCCGAATTCTCGCTTGATTTTCGATTCCGAGCCTACCCTGAAGAGCTAGCCCAAAGTCTAACACTGCATTCGCCTTAGGACTCAATACAGCCAAAAAACATGACTTTTGACAAACACCTCAGAAATGAAAATGAAACACATATTCCTGTTCCCCACAGGCTGGAAAGCCGAATTCTCGCTTGATTTTTGATTCCGAGCCTACCCTGAAAAGCTAGCCCAAAGTCTAACACAGCATTCGCCTTAGGATTCAATTCAGCCCAAAAACATCACTTTTGACAAAAACCTCAGAAATGAAAAAGAAACACATATCCCTATTCCCCACGGGCTGGACAGCTGAATTCTCGCTTGATTTTCGATTCCAAGCCTACCCTGAAGAGCTAGCTCAAGGTCTAACACATCATTCGCCTTATTTCTTAATTCAGCCCAAAAACATCACTTTTGACAAACACCTCAGAAATGAAAATGAAACACATATTCCTGTTCCCCACAGGCTGGAAAGCCGAATTCTCGCTTGATTTTTGATTCTGACCTTTCCCTGAAGAGCTAGCCCAAGGTCTAACACAGCATTTGCCTTAGGACTCAATACAGCCCAAAAACATCACTTTTGACAAACACCTCAGAAATGAAAATGAAACACATATTCCTGTTCCCCATGGGCTGGAAAGCCGAATTCTTGCTTGATTTTCGATTCCGAGCCTACCCTGAAGAGCTAGCCCAAAGTCTAACACTGCATTCGCCTTAGGACTCAATACAGCCAAAAAACATGACTTTTGACAAACACCTCAGAAATGAAAATGAAACACATATTCCTGTTCCCCACAGGCTGGAAAGCCGAATTCTCGCTTGATTTTCGATTCCGAGCCTACCCTGAAGAGCTAGCTCACGGTCTAACACAGCATTCCCCTTATTTCTCAATTCAGCCCAAAAACATCACTTTTGACAAACACCTCAGAAATGAAAAAGAAACACATATTCCTGTTCCCCACAGGCTGGAAAGCCAAATTCTCGCTTGATTTTTGATTCCGACCTTTCCCTGAAGAGCTAGCCCAAGGTCTAACACAGCATTCGCCTTAGGACTCAATACAGCCAAAAACATCACTTTTGACAAACACCTCAGAAATGAAAAAGAAACACATATTCCTGTTCCCCACAGGCTGGAAAGCCGAATTCCCGCTTGATTTTCGATTCCGAGCCTACCCTGAAGAGCTAGCTCAAGGTCTAACACAGCATTCGCCTTATTTCTCAATTCAGCCCAAAAACATCACTTTTGACAAACACCTCAGAAATGAAAATGAAACACATATTCCTGTTCCCCACGGGCTGGAAAGCCGAATTCTCGCTTGATTTTCGATTCTGAGCCTACCCTGAAGAGCTAGCCCAAAGTCTAACACTGCATTCGCCTTAGGACTCAATACAGCCAAAAAACATGACTTTTGACAAACACCTCAGAAATGAAAATGAAACACATATTCCTGTTCCCCACGGGCTGGAAAACTGAATTCTCGCTTGATTTTCGATTCCGAGCCTACCCTGAAGAGCTAGCCCAAAGTCTAACACTGCATTCGCCTTAGGTCTCAATACAGCCAAAAAACATGACTTTTGACAAACACCTCAGAAATGAAAATGAAACACAGATTCCTGTTCCCCACAGCCTGGAAAGCCGAATTCTCGCTTGATTTTCGATTCCGAGCCTACCCTGAAGAGCTAGCTCACGGTCTAACACAGCATTCGCCTTAGGACTCAATACAGCCAAAAATATGACTTTTGACAAACACCTCAGAAATGAAAATGAAACACAAATTCCTGTTCCCCACAGGCTGGAAAGCCGAATTCTCGCTTGATTTTCGATTCCGAGCCTACCCTGAAGAGCTAGCCCAAAGTCTAACACAGCATTCGCCTTAGGACTCAATACAGCCAAAAATATGACTTTTGACAAACACCTCAGAAATGAAAAAGAAACACATATTCCTGTTCCCCACAGGCTGGAAAGCCGAATTCCCGCTTGATTTTCGATTCCGAGCCTACCCTGAAGAGCTAGCTCAAGGTCTAACACAGCATTCGCCTTATTTCTCAATTCAGCCCAAAAACATCACTTTTGACAAACACCTCAGAAATGAAAATGAAACACATATTCCTGTTCCCCACGGGCTGGAAAGCCGAATTCTCGCTTGATTTTCGATTCTGAGCCTACCCTGAAGAGCTAGCCCAAAGTCTAACACTGCATTCGCCTTAGGACTCAATACAGCCAAAAAACATGACTTTTGACAAACACCTCAGAAATGAAAATGAAACACATATTCCTGTTCCCCACGGGCTGGAAAACTGAATTCTCGCTTGATTTTCGATTCCGAGCCTACCCTGAAGAGCTAGCCCAAAGTCTAACACTGCATTCGCCTTAGGTCTCAATACAGCCAAAAAACATGACTTTTGACAAACACCTCAGAAATGAAAATGAAACACAGATTCCTGTTCCCCACAGCCTGGAAAGCCGAATTCTCGCTTGATTTTCGATTCCGAGCCTACCCTGAAGAGCTAGCTCACGGTCTAACAAAGCATTCGCCTTAGGACTCAATACAGCCAAAAATATGACTTTTGACAAACACCTCAGAAATGAAAATGAAACACAAATTCCTGTTCCCCACAGGCTGGAAAGCCGAATTCTCGCTTGATTTTCGATTCCGAGCCTACCCTGAAGAGCTAGCCCAAAGTCTAACACAGCATTCGCCTTAGGACTCAATACAGCCAAAAATATGACTTTTGACAAACACCTCAGAAATGAAAATGAAACACATATTCCTGTTCCCCACAGGCTGGAAAGCCGAATTCTCGCTTGATTTTCGATTCTGAGCCTACCCTGAAGAGCTAGCCCAAAGTCTAACACTGCATTCGCCTTAGGACTCAATACAGCCAAAAAACATGACTTTTGACAAACACCTCAGAAATGAAAATGAAACACATATTCCTGTTCCCCACGGGCTGGAAAACTGAATTCTCGCTTGATTTTCGATTCCGAGCCTACCCTGAAGAGCTAGCCCAAAGTCTAACACTGCATTCGCCTTAGGTCTCAATACAGCCAAAAAACATGACTTTTGACAAACACCTCAGAAATGAAAATGAAACACAGATTCCTGTTCCCCACAGCCTGGAAAGCCGAATTCTCGCTTGATTTTCGATTCCGAGCCTACCCTGAAGAGCTAGCTCACGGTCTAACACAGCATTCGCCTTAGGACTCAATACAGCCAAAAATATGACTTTTGACAAACACCTCAGAAATGAAAATGAAACACAAATTCCTGTTCCCCACAGGCTGGAAAGCCGAATTCTCGCTTGATTTTCGATTCCGAGCCTACCCTGAAGAGCTAGCCCAAAGTCTAACACAGCATTCGCCTTAGGACTCAATACAGCCAAAAATATGACTTTTGACAAACACCTCAGAAATGAAAATGAAACACATATTCCTGTTCCCCACAGGCTGGAAAGCCGAATTCTCGCTTGATTTTTGATTCCGACCTTTTCCTGAAGAGCTAGCCCAAGGTCTAACACAGCATTCGCCTTATTTCTAAATTCAGCCCAAAAACATCACTTTTGACAAACACCTCAGAAATGAAAAAGAAACACATATTCCTGTTCCCCACGGGCTGGAAAGCCAAATTCTCGCTTGATTTTCGATTCCGAGCCTACCCTGAAGAGCTAGCCCAAAGTCTAACACAGCATTCGCCTTAGGACTCAATACAGCCAAAAATTAGACTTTTGACAAACACCTCAGAAATGAAAATGAAACACATATTCCTGTTCCCCACAGGCTGGAAAGCCGAATTCTCGCTTGATTTTTGATTCCGACCTTTCCCTGAAGAGCTAGCCCAAAGTCTAACACAGCATTCGCCTTAGGACTCAATACAGCCAAAAATATGACTTTTGACAAACACCTCAGAAATGAAAAAGAAACACATATCCCTATTCCCCACGGGCTGGACAGCTGAATTCTCGCTTGATTTTCGATTCCAAGCCTACCCTGAAGAGCTAGCTCAAGGTCTAACACATCATTCGCCTTATTTCTTAATTCAGCCCAAAAACATCACTTTTGACAAACACCTCAGAAATGAAAATGAAACACATATTCCTGTTCCCCACAGGCTGGAAAGCCGAATTCTCGCTTGATTTTTGATTCTGACCTTTCCCTGAAGAGCTAGCCCAAGGTCTAACACAGCATTTGCCTTAGGACTCAATACAGCCCAAAAACATCACTTTTGACAAACACCTCAGAAATGAAAATGAAACACATATTCCTGTTCCCCATGGGCTGGAAAGCCGAATTCTCGCTTGATTTTCGATTCCGAGCCTACCCTGAAGAGCTAGCCCAAAGTCTAACACAGCATTCCCCTTATTTCTCAATTCAGCCCAAAAACATCACTTTGACAAACACCTCAGAAATGAAAAAGAAACACATATTCCTGTTCCCCACAGGCTGGAAAGCCAAATTCTCGCTTGATTTTTGATTCCGACCTTTCCCTGAAGAGCTAGCCCAAGGTCTAACACAGCATTCGCCTTAGGACTCAATACAGCCAAAAACATCACTTTTGACAAACACCTCAGAAATGAAAAAGAAACACATATTCCTGTTCCCCACAGGCTGGAAAGCCGAATTCCCGCTTGATTTTCGATTCCGAGCCTACCCTGAAGAGCTAGCTCAAGGTCTAACACAGCATTCGCCTTATTTCTCAATTCAGCCCAAAAACATCACTTTTGACAAACACCTCAGAAATGAAAATGAAACACATATTCCTGTTCCCCACGGGCTGGAAAGCCGAATTCTCGCTTGATTTTCGATTCTGAGCCTACCCTGAAGAGCTAGCCCAAAGTCTAACACTGCATTCGCCTTAGGACTCAATACAGCCAAAAAACATGACTTTTGACAAACACCTCAGAAATGAAAATGAAACACATATTCCTGTTCCCCACGGGCTGGAAAACTGAATTCTCGCTTGATTTTCGATTCCGAGCCTACCCTGAAGAGCTAGCCCAAAGTCTAACACTGCATTCGCCTTAGGTCTCAATACAGCCAAAAAACATGACTTTTGACAAACACCTCAGAAATGAAAATGAAACACAGATTCCTGTTCCCCACAGCCTGGAAAGCCGAATTCTCGCTTGATTTTCGATTCCGAGCCTACCCTGAAGAGCTAGCTCACGGTCTAACACAGCATTCGCCTTAGGACTCAATACAGCCAAAAATATGACTTTTGACAAACACCTCAGAAATGAAAATGAAACACAAATTCCTGTTCCCCACAGGCTGGAAAGCCGAATTCTCGCTTGATTTTCGATTCCGAGCCTACCCTGAAGAGCTAGCCCAAAGTCTAACACAGCATTCGCCTTATTTCTCAATTCAGCCCAAAAACATCACTTTTGACAAACACCTCAGAAATGAAAATGAAACACATATTCCTGTTCCCCACGGGCTGGAAAGCCGAATTCTCGCTTGATTTTCGATTCTGAGCCTACCCTGAAGAGCTAGCCCAAAGTCTAACACTGCATTCGCCTTAGGACTCAATACAGCCAAAAAACATGACTTTTGACAAACACCTCAGAAATGAAAATGAAACACATATTCCTGTTCCCCACGGGCTGGAAAACTGAATTCTCGCTTGATTTTCGATTCCGAGCCTACCCTGAAGAGCTAGCCCAAAGTCTAACACTGCATTCGCCTTAGGTCTCAATACAGCCAAAAAACATGACTTTTGACAAACACCTCAGAAATGAAAATGAAACACAGATTCCTGTTCCCCACAGCCTGGAAAGCCGAATTCTCGCTTGATTTTCGATTCCGAGCCTACCCTGAAGAGCTAGCTCACGGTCTAACACAGCATTCGCCTTAGGACTCAATACAGCCAAAAATATGACTTTTGACAAACACCTCAGAAATGAAAATGAAACACAAATTCCTGTTCCCCACAGGCTGGAAAGCCGAATTCTCGCTTGATTTTCGATTCCGAGCCTACCCTGAAGAGCTAGCCCAAAGTCTAACACAGCATTCGCCTTAGGACTCAATACAGCCAAAAATATGACTTTTGACAAACACCTCAGAAATGAAAAAGAAACACATATTCCTGTTCCCCACAGGCTGGAAAGCCGAATTCCCGCTTGATTTTCGATTCCGAGCCTACCCTGAAGAGCTAGCTCAAGGTCTAACACAGCATTCGCCTTATTTCTCAATTCAGCCCAAAAACATCACTTTTGACAATCACCTCAGAAATGAAAATGAAACACATATTCCTGTTCCCCACGGGCTGGAAAGCCGAATTCTCGCTTGATTTTCGATTCTGAGCCTACCCTGAAGAGCTAGCCCAAAGTCTAACACTGCATTCGCCTTAGGACTCAATACAGCCAAAAAACATGACTTTTGACAAACACCTCAGAAATGAAAATGAAACACATATTCCTGTTCCCCACGGGCTGGAAAACTGAATTCTCGCTTGATTTTCGATTCCGAGCCTACCCTGAAGAGCTAGCCCAAAGTCTAACACTGCATTCGCCTTAGGTCTCAATACAGCCAAAAAACATGACTTTTGACAAACACCTCAGAAATGAAAATGAAACACAGATTCCTGTTCCCCACAGCCTGGAAAGCCGAATTCTCGCTTGATTTTCGATTCCGAGCCTACCCTGAAGAGCTAGCTCACGGTCTAACACAGCATTCGCCTTAGGACTCAATACAGCCAAAAATATGACTTTTGACAAACACCTCAGAAATGAAAATGAAACACAAATTCCTGTTCCCCACAGGCTGGAAAGCCGAATTCTCGCTTGATTTTCGATTCCGAGCCTACCCTGAAGAGCTAGCCCAAAGTCTAACACAGCATTCGCCTTAGGACTCAATACAGCCAAAAATATGACTTTTGACAAACACCTCAGAAATGAAAATGAAACACATATTCCTGTTCCCCACAGGCTGGAAAGCCGAATTCTCGCTTGATTTTTTATTCCGACCTTTTCCTGAAGAGCTAGCCCAAGGTCTAACACAGCATTCGCCTTATTTCTAAATTCAGCCCAAAAACATCACTTTTGACAAACACCTCAGAAATGAAAAAGAAACACATATTCCTGTTCCCCACGGGCTGGAAAGCCAAATTCTCGCTTGATTTTCGATTCCGGGCCTACCCTGAAGAGCTAGCCCAATGTCTAACACAGCATTCGCCTTAGGATTCAATTCAGCCCAAAAACCTCACTTTTGACAAACACCTCAGAAATGAAAAAGAAACACATATCCCTATTCCCCACGGGCTGGACAGCTGAATTCTCACTTGATTTTCGATTCCAAGCCTACCCTGAAGAGCTAGCTCAAGGTCTAACACAGCATTCGCCTTATTTCTCAATTCAGCCCAAAAACATCACTTTTGACAAACACCTCAGAAATGAAAAAGAAACACATACTCCTGTTCCCCACGGGCTGGAAAGCCGAATTCTCGCTTGATTTTCTATTCCGAGCCTACCCTGAAGAGCTAGCCCAAAGTCTAACACTGCATTCGCCTTAGGACTCAATACAGCCAAAAAACATGACTTTTGACAAACACCTCAGAAATGAAAATGAAACACATATTCCTGTTCCCCACAGGCTGGAAAGCCGAATTCTCGCTTGATTTTTGATTCCGACCTTTTCCTGACGAGCTAGCCCAAGGTCTAACACAGCATTCGCCTTATTTCTAAATTCAGCCCAAAAACATCACTTTTGACAAACACCTCAGAAATGAAAAAGAAACACATATCCCTATTCCCCACGGGCTGGAAAGCCGAATTCCCACTTGATTTTCGATTCCGAGCCTACCCTGAAGAGCTAGCCCAAAGTCTAACACAGCATTCGCCTTATTTCTAAATTCAGCCCAAAAACATCACTTTTGACAAACACCTCAGAAATGAAAATGAAACACATATTCCTGTTCCCCACAGGCTGGAAAGCCGAATTCTCACTTGATTTTTGATTCTGACCTTTCCCTGAAGAGCTAGCCCAAGGTCTAACACAGCATTCGCCTTAGGACTCAATACAGCCAAAAACATCACTTTTGACAAACACCTCAGAAATGAAAATGAAACACATATTCCTGTTCCCCACGAGCTGGAAAGCCGAATTCTCGCTTGATTTTGATTCCGACCTTTCCCTGCAGAGCTAGCCCAAAGTCTAACACCGCATTCGCCTTATTTCTCAATTCAGCCCAAAAACATCACTTTTGACAAACACCTCAGAAATGAAAATGAACCACATATTCCTGTTCCCCACGGGCTGGAAAGCCGAATTCTCGCTTGATTTTCGATTCTGAGCCTACCCTGAAGAGCTAGCCCAAAGTCTAACACTGCATTCGCCTTAGGACTCAATACAGCCAAAAAACATGACTTTTGACAAACACCTCAGAAATGAAAATGAAACACATATTCCTGTTCCCCAAAGTCTGGAAAGCCGAATTCTCGCTTGATTTTTGATTCCGACCTTTTCCTGAAGAGCTAGCCCAAGGTCTAACACAGCATTCGCCTTATTTCTAAATTCAGCCCAAAAACATCACTTTTGACAAACACCTCAGAAATGAAAAAGAAACACATATTCCTGTTCCCCACGGGCTGGAAAGCCAAATATTCGCTTGATTTTCGATTCCGAGCCTACCTGAAGAGCTAGCCCAAAGTCTAACACAGCATTCGCCTTAGGACTCAATACAGCCAAAAATTAGACTTTTGACAAACACCTCAGAAATGAAAATGAAACACATATTCCTGTTCCCCACAGGCTGTAAAGCCGAATTCTCGCTTGATTTTTGATTCCGACCTTTCCCTGAAGAGCTAGCCCAAGGTCTAACACAGCATTCGCCTTAGGACTCAATACAGCCAAAAACATCACTTTTGACAAACACCTCAGAAATGAAAATGAAACACATATTCCTGTTCCCCACAGGCTGGAAAGCCGAATTCTCGCTTGATTTTCGATTCCGACCTTTTCCTGAAGAGCTAGCCCAAGGTCTAACACAGCATTCGCCTTATTTCTAAATTCAGCCCAAAAACATCACTTTTGACAAACACCTCAGAAATGAAAAAGAAACACATATCCCTATTCCCCACGGGCTGGAAAGCCGAATTCCCACTTGATTTCGATTCCGAGCCTACCCTGAAGAGCTAGCCCAAAGTCTAACACAGCATTCGCCTTAGGACTGAATACAGCCAAAAAACATGACTTTTGACAAACACCTCAGAAATGAAAATGAAACACATATTCCTGTTCCCCACAGGCTGGAAAGCCGAATTCTCGCTTGATTTTTGATTCTGACCTTTCCCTGAAGAGCTAGCCCAAGGTCTAACACAGCATTCGCCTTAGGACTCAATACAGCCAAAAACATCACTTTTGACAAACACCTCAGAAATGAAAATGAAACACATATTCCTGTTCCCCACGAGCTGGAAAGCCGAATTCTCGCTTGATTTTTGATTCCGACCTTTCCCTGAAGAGCTAGCCCAAAGTCTAACACCGCATTCGCCTTATTTCTCAATTCAGCCCAAAAACATCACTTTTGACAAACACCTCAGAAATGAAAATGAAACACATATTCCTGTTCCCCACGGGCTGGAAAGCCGAATTCTCGCTTGATTTTCGATTCTGAGCCTACCCTGAAGAGCTACCCCAAAGTCTAACACTGCATTCGCCTTAGGACTCAATACAGCCAAAAAACATGACTTTTGACAAACACCTCAGAAATGAAAATGAAACACATATTCCTGTTCCCCACAGTCTGGAAAGCCGAATTCTCGCTTGATTTTTGATTCCGACCTTTTCCTGAAGAGCTAGCCCAAGGTCTAACACAGCATTCGCCTTATTTCTAAATTCAGCCCAAAAACATCACTTTTGACAAACACCTCAGAAATGAAAAAGAAACACATATTCCTGTTCCCCACGGGCTGGAAAGCCAAATTCTCGCTTGATTTTCGATTCCGAGCCTACCCTGAAGAGCTAGCCCAAAGTCTAACACAGCATTCGCCTTAGGACTCAATACAGCCAAAAATTAGACTTTTGACAAACACCTCAGAAATGAAAATGAAACACATATTCCTGTTCCCCACAGGCTGGAAAGCCAAATTCTCGCTTGATTTTTGATTCCGACCTTTCCCTGAAGAGCTAGCCCAAAGTCTAACACAGCATTCGCCTTAGGACTCAATACAGCCAAAAATATGACTTTTGACAAACACCTCAGAAATGAAAATGAAACACATATTCCTGTTCCCCACAGGCTGGAAAGCCGAATTCTCGCTTGATTTTTGATTCCGACCTTTCCCTGAAGAGCTAGCCCAAGGTCTAACACAGCATTCGCCTTAGGACTCAATACAGCCAAAAACATCACTTTTGACAAACACCTCAGAAATGAAAAAGAAACACATATTCCTGTTCCCCACAGGCTGGAAAGCCGAATTCTCGCTTGATTTTCGATTCCGAGCCTACCCTGAAGAGCTAGCGCAAGGTATAACACAGCATTCGCCTTATTTCTCAATTCAGCCCAAAAACATCACTTTTGACAAACACCTCAGAAATGAAAATGAAACACATATTCCTGTTCCCCACGGGCTGGACAGCCGAATTCTCGCTTGATTTTCGATTCTGAGCCTACCCTGAAGAGCTAGCCCAAAGTCTAACACTGCATTCGCCTTAGGACTCAATACAGCCAAAAAACATGACTTTTGACAAACACCTCAGAAATGAAAATGAAACACATATTCCTGTTCCCCACAGGCTGGAAAGCCGAATTCTCGCTTGATTTTTGATTCCGACCTTTTCCTGAAGAGCTATACCAAAGTCTAACACAGCATTCGCCTTAGGATTCAATTCAGCCCAAAAACATCACTTTTGACAAACACCTCAGAAATGAAAAAGAAACACATATCCCTATTCCCCACGGGCTGGACAGCTGAATTTTCGCTTGATTTTCGATTCCAAGCCTACTCTGAAGAGCTAGCTCAAGGTCTAACACAGCATTCGCCTTATTTCTTAATTCAGCCCAAAAACATCACTTTTGACAAACACCTCAGAAATGAAAAAGAAACACATATTCCTGTTCCCCACAGGCTGGAAAGCCGAATTCTCGCTTGATTTTCGATTCCGAGCCTACCCTGAAGAGCTAGCCCAAAGTCTAACACAGCATTCGCCTTAGGACTGAATACAGCCAAAAAACATGACTTTTGACAAACACCTCAGAAATGAAAATGAAACACATATTCCTGTTCCCCACAGGCTGGAAAGCCAAATTCTCGCTTGATTTTTGATTCTGACCTTTCCCTGAAGAGCTAGCCCAAGGTCTAACACAGCATTCGCCTTAGGACTCAATACAGCCCCAAAACATCACTTTTGACAAACACCTCAGAAATGAAAATGAAACACATATTCCTGTTCCCCATGGGCTGGAAAGCCGAATTCTCGCTTGATTTTCGATTCCGAGCCTACCCTGAAGAGCTAGCCCAAAGTCTAACACTGCATTTGCCTTAGGACTCAATACAGCCAAAAAACATGACTTTTGACAAACACCTCAGAAATGAAAATGAAACACATATTCCTGTTCCCCACAGGCTGGAAAGCCGAATTCTCGCTTGATTTTCGATTCCGAGCCTACCCTGAAGAGCTAGCTCACGGTCTAACACAGCATTCCCCTTATTTCTCAATTCAGCCCAAAAACATCACTTTTGACAAACACCTCAGAAATGAAAAAGAAACACATATTCCTGTTCCCCACAGGCTGGAAAGCCGAATTCTCGCTTGATTTTTGATTCCGACCTTTCCCTGAAGAGCTAGCCCAAGGTCTAACACAGCATTCGCCTTAGGACTCAATACAGCCAAAAACATCACTTTTGACAAACACCTCAGAAATGAAAAAGAAACACATATTCCTGTTCCCCACGGGCTGGAAAACTGAATTCTCGCTTGATTTTCGATTCCGAGCCTACCCTGAAGAGCTAGCCCAAAGTCTAACACTGCATTCGCCTTAGGTCTCAATACAGCCAAAAAACATGACTTTTGACAAACACCTCAGAAATGAAAATGAAACACAGATTCCTGTTCCCCACAGGCTGGAAAGCCGAATTCTCGCTTGATTTTCGATTCCGAGCCTACCCTGAAGAGCTAGCTCACGGTCTAACACAGCATTCCCCTTATTTCTCAATTCAGCCCAAAAACATCACTTTTGAGAAACACCTCAGAAATGAAAAAGAAACACATATTCCTGTTCCCCACAGGCTGGAAAGCCAAATTCTCGCTTGATTTTTGATTCCGACCTTTCCCTGAAGAGCTAGCCCAAGGTCTAACACAGCATTCGCCTTAGGACTCAATACAGCCAAAAACATCACTTTTGACAAACACCTCAGAAATGAAAAAGAAACACATATTCCTGTTCCCCACAGGCTGGAAAGCCGAATTCCCGCTTGATTTTCGATTCCGAGCCTACCCTGAAGAGCTAGCTCAAGGTCTAACACAGCATTCGCCTTATTTCTCAATTCAGCCCAAAAACATCACTTTTGACAAACACCTCAGAAATGAAAATGAAACACATATTCCTGTTCCCCACGGGCTGGAAAGCCGAATTCTCGCTTGATTTTCGATTCTGAGCCTACCCTGAAGAGCTAGCCCAAAGTCTAACACTGCATTCGCCTTAGGACTCAATACAGCCAAAAAACATGACTTTTGACAAACACCTCAGAAATGAAAATGAAACACATATTCCTGTTCCCCACGGGCTGGAAAACTGAATTCTCGCTTGATTTTCGATTCCGAGCCTACCCTGAAGAGCTAGCCCAAAGTCTAACACTGCATTCGCCTTAGGTCTCAATACAGCCAAAAAACATGACTTTTGACAAACACCTCAGAAATGAAAATGAAACACAGATTCCTGTTCCCCACAGCCTGGAAAGCCGAATTCTCGCTTGATTTTCGATTCCGAGCCTACCCTGAAGAGCTAGCTCACGGTCTAACACAGCATTCGCCTTAGGACTCAATACAGCCAAAAATATGACTTTTGACAAACACCTCAGAAATGAAAATGAAACACAGATTCCTGTTCCCCACAGGCTGGAAAGCCGAATTCTCGCTTGATTTTCGATTCCGAGCCTACCCTGAAGAGCTAGCCCAAAGTCTAACACAGCATTCGCCTTAGGATTCAATTCAGCCCAAAAACCTCACTTTTGACAAACACCTCAGAAATGAAAAAGAAACACATATCCCTATTCCCCACGGGCTGGACAGCTGAATTCTCACTTGATTTTCGATTCCAAGCCTACCCTGAAGAGCTAGCTCAAGGTCTAACACAGCATTCGCCTTATTTCTCAATTCAGCCCAAAAACATCACTTTTGACAAACACCTCAGAAATGAAAAAGAAACACATACTCCTGTTCCCCACGGGCTGGAAAGCCGAATTCTCGCTTGATTTTCTATTCCGAGCCTACCCTGAAGAGCTAGCCCAAAGTCTAACACTGCATTCGCCTTAGGACTCAATACAGCCAAAAAACATGACTTTTGACAAACACCTCAGAAATGAAAATGAAACACATATTCCTGTTCCCCACAGGCTGGAAAGCCGAATTCTCGCTTGATTTTTGATTCCGACCTTTTCCTGACGAGCTAGCCCAAGGTCTAACACAGCATTCGCCTTATTTCTAAATTCAGCCCAAAAACATCACTTTTGACAAACACCTCAGAAATGAAAAAGAAACACATATCCCTATTCCCCACGGGCTGGAAAGCCGAATTCCCACTTGATTTTCGATTCCGAGCCTACCCTGAAGAGCTAGCCCAAAGTCTAACACAGCATTCGCCTTATTTCTAAATTCAGCCCAAAAACATCACTTTTGACAAACACCTCAGAAATGAAAATGAAACACATATTCCTGTTCCCCACAGGCTGGAAAGCCGAAGTCTCGCTTGATTTTTGATTCTGACCTTTCCCTGAAGAGCTAGCCCAAGGTCTAACACAGCATTCGCCTTAGGACTCAATACAGCCAAAAACATCACTTTTGACAAACACCTCAGAAATGAAAATGAAACACATATTCCTGTTCCCCACGAGCTGGAAAGCCGAATTCTCGCTTGATTTTTGATTCCGACCTTTCCCTGAAGAGCTAGCCCAAAGTCTAACACCGCATTCGCCTTATTTCTCAATTCAGCCCAAAAACATCACTTTTGACAAACACCTCAGAAATGAAAATGAACCACATATTCCTGTTCCCCACGGGCTGGAAAGCCGAATTCTCGCTTGATTTTCGATTCTGAGCCTACCCTGAAGAGCTAGCCCAAGGTCTAACACAGCATTCGCCTTATTTCTAAATTCAGCCCAAAAACATCACTTTTGACAAACACCTCAGAAATGAAAAAGAAACACATATTCCTGTTCCCCACGGGCTGGAAAGCCAAATTCTCGCTTGATTTTCGATTCCGAGCCTACCCTGAAGAGCTAGCCCAAAGTCTAACACAGCATTCGCCTTAGGACTCAATACAGCCAAAAATTAGACTTTTGACAAACACCTCAGAAATGAAAATGAAACACATATTCCTGTTCCCCACAGGCTGGAAAGCCGAATTCTCGCTTGATTTTTGATTCCGACCTTTCCCTGAAGAGCTAGCCCAAGGTCTAACACAGCATTCGCCTTAGGACTCAATACAGCCAAAAACATCACTTTTGACAAACACCTCAGAAATGAAAATGAAACACATATTCCTGTTCCCCACAGGCTGGAAAGCCGAATTCTCGCTTGATTTTCGATTCCGACCTTTTCCTGAAGAGCTAGCCCAAGGTCTAACACAGCATTCGCCTTATTTCTAAATTCAGCCCAAAAACATCACTTTTGACAAACACCTCAGAAATGAAAAAGAAACACATATCCCTATTCCCCACGGGCTGGAAAGCCGAATTCCCACTTGATTTTCGATTCCGAGCCTACCCTGAAGAGCTAGCCCAAAGTCTAACACAGCATTCGCCTTAGGACTGAATACAGCCAAAAAACATGACTTTTGACAAACACCTCAGAAATGAAAATGAAACACATATTCCTGTTCCCCACAGGCTGGAAAGCCGAATTCTCGCTTGATTTTTGATTCTGACCTTTCCCTGAAGAGCTAGCCCAAGGTCTAACACAGCATTCGCCTTAGGACTCAATACAGCCAAAAACATCACTTTTGACAAACACCTCAGAAATGAAAATGAAACACATATTCCTGTTCCCCACAGGCTGGAAAGCCGAATTCTCGCTTGATTTTTGATTCCGACCTTTCCCTGAAGAGCTAGCCCAAGGTCTAACACAGCATTCGCCTTAGGACTCAATACAGCCAAAAACATCACTTTTGACAAACACCTCAGAAATGAAAAAGAAACACATATTCCTGTTCCCCACAGGCTGGAAAGCCGAATTCTCGCTTGATTTTCGATTCTGAGCCTACCCTGAAGAGCTAGCGCAAGGTATAACACAGCATTCGCCTTATTTCTCAATTCAGCCCAAAAACATCACTTTTGACAAACACCTCAGAAATGAAAATGAAACACATATTCCTGTTCCCCACGGGCTGGACAGCCGAATTCTCGCTTGATTTTCGATTCTGAGCCTACCCTGAAGAGCTAGCCCAAAGTCTAACACTGCATTCGCCTTAGGACTCAATACAGCCAAAAAACATGACTTTTGACAAACACCTCAGAAATGAAAATGAAACACATATTCCTGTTCCCCACAGGCTGGAAAGCCGAATTCTCGCTTGATTTTTGATTCCGACCTTTTCCTGAAGAGCTAGCCCAAAGTCTAACACAGCATTCGCCTTAGGATTCAATTCAGCCCAAAAACATCACTTTTGACAAACACCTCAGAAATGAAAAAGAAACACATATCCCTATTCCCCACGGGCTGGACAGCTGAATTTTCGCTTGATTTTCGATTCCAAGCCTACTCTGAAGAGCTAGCTCAAGGTCTAACACAGCATTCGCCTTATTTCTTAATTCAGCCCAAAAACATCACTTTTGACAAACACCTCAGAAATGAAAAAGAAACACATATTCCTGTTCCCCACGGGCTGGAAAGCCGAATTCTCGCTTGATTTTCGATTCCGAGCCTACCCTGAAGAGCTAGCCCAAAGTCTAACACAGCATTCGCCTTAGGACTGAATACAGCCAAAAAACATGACTTTTGACAAACACCTCAGAAATGAAAATGAAACACATATTCCTGTTCCCCACGGGCTGGAAAACTGAATTCTCGCTTGATTTTCGATTCCGAGCCTACCCTGAAGAGCTAGCCCAAAGTCTAACACTGCATTCGCCTTAGGTCTCAATACAGCCAAAAAACATGACTTTTGACAAACACCTCAGAAATGAAAATGAAACACAGATTCCTGTTCCCCACAGCCTGGAAAGCCGAATTCTCGCTTGATCCTGAAGAGCTAGCTCACGGTCTAACACAGCATTCGCCTTAGGACTCAATACAGCCAAAAATATGACTTTTGACAAAGACCTCAGAAATGAAAATGAAACACAAATTCCTGTTCCCCACAGGCTGGAAAGCTGAATTCTCGCTTGATTTTCGATTCCGAGCCTACCCTGAAGAGCTAGCCCAAAGTCTAACACAGCATTCGCCTTAGGACTCAATACAGCCAAAAATATGACTTTTGACAAACACCTCAGAAATGAAAAAGAAACACATATTCCTGTTCCCCACAGGCTGGAAAGCTGAATTCTCGCTTGATTTTTGATTCCGACCTTTCCCTGAAGAGCTAGCCCAAGGTCTAACACAGCATTCGCCTTAGGACTCAATACAGCCAAAAACATCACTTTTGACAAACACCTCAGAAATGAAAAAGAAACACATATTCCTGTTCCCCACAGGCTGGAAAGCCGAATTCTCGCTTGATTTTCGATTCCGAGCCTACCCTGAAGAGCTAGCTCACGATCTAACACAGCATTCCCCTTATTTCTCAATTCAGCCCAAAAACATCACTTTTGACAAACACCTCAGAAATGAAAAAGAAACACATATTCCTGTTCCCCACAGGCTGGAAAGCCAAATTCTCGCTTGATTTTTGATTCCGACCTTTCCCTGAAGAGCTAGCCCAAGGTCTAACACAGCATTCGCCTTAGGACTCAATACAGCCAAAAACATCACTTTTGACAAACACCTCAGAAATGAAAAAGAAACACATATTCCTGTTCCCCACAGGCTGGAAAGCCGAATTCCCGCTTGATTTTCGATTCCGAGCCTACCCTGAAGAGCTAGCTCAAGGTCTAACACAGCATTCGCCTTATTTCTCAATTCAGCCCAAAAACATCACTTTTGACAAACACCTCAGAAATGAAAATGAAACACATATTCCTGTTCCCCACGGGCTGGAAAGCCGAATTCTCGCTTGATTTTCGATTCTGAGCCTACCCTGAAGAGCTAGCCCAAAGTCTAACACTGCATTCGCCTTAGGACTCAATACAGCCAAAAAACATGACTTTTGACAAACACCTCAGAAATGAAAATGAAACACATATTCCTGTTCCCCACGGGCTGGAAAACTGAATTCTCGCTTGATTTTCGATTCCGAGCCTACCCTGAAGAGCTAGCCCAAAGTCTAACACTGCATTCGCCTTAGGTCTCAATACAGCCAAAAAACATGACTTTTGACAAACACCTCAGAAATGAAAATGAAACACAGATTCCTGTTCCCCACAGCCTGGAAAGCCGAATTCTCGCTTGATTTTCGATTCCGAGCCTACCCTGAAGAGCTAGCTCACGGTCTAACACAGCATTCGCCTTAGGACTCAATACAGCCAAAAATATGACTTTTGACAAACACCTCAGAAATGAAAATGAAACACAGATTCCTGTTCCCCACAGGCTGGAAAACCGAATTCTCGCTTGATTTTCGATTCCGAGCCTACCCTGAAGAGCTAGCCCAAAGTCTAACACAGCATTCGCCTTAGGACTCAATACAGCCAAAAATATGACTTTTGACAAACACCTCAGAAATGAAAATGAAACACATATTCCTGTTCCCCACAGGCTGGAAAGCCGAATTCTCACTTGATTTTTGATTCCGACCTTTTCCTGAAGAGCTAGCCCAAGGTCTAACACAGCATTCGCCTTATTTCTAAATTCAGCCCAAAAACATCACTTTTGACAAACACCTCAGAAATGAAAAAGAAACACATACTCCTGTTCCCCACGGGCTGGAAAGCCGAATTCCCACTTGATTTTCTATTCCGAGCCTACCCTGAAGAGCTAGCCCAAAGTCTAACACAGCATTCGCCTTATTTCTAAATTCAGCCCAAAAACATCACTTTTGACAAACACCTCAGAAATGAAAATGAAACACATATTCCTGTTCCCCACAGGCTGGAAAGCCGAATTCTCGCTTGATTTTTGATTCTGACCTTTCCCTGAAGAGCTAGCCCAAGGTCTAACACAGCATTCGCCTTAGGACTCAATACAGCCAAAAACATCACTTTTGACAAACACCTCAGAAATGAAAATGAAACACATATTCCTGTTCCCCACGAGCTGGAAAGCCGAATTCTCGCTTGATTTTTGATTCCGACCTTTCCCTGAAGAGCTAGCCCAAAGTCTAACACCGCATTCGCCTTATTTCTCAATTCAGCCCAAAAACATCACTTTTGACAAACACCTCAGAAATGAAAAAGAAACACATATCCCTATTCCCCACGGGCTGGACAGCTGAATTCTCACTTGATTTTCGATTCCAAGCCTACCCTGAAGAGCTAGCTCAAGGTCTAACACAGCATTCGCCTTATTTCTCAATTCAGACCAAAAACATCACTTTTGACAAACACCTCAGAAATGAAAAAGAAACACATATTCCTGTTCCCCACGGGCTGGAAAGCCGAATTCCCACTTGATTTTCTATTCCGAGCCTACCCTGAAGAGCTAGCCCAAAGTCTAACACAGCATTCGCCTTATTTCTAAATTCAGCCCAAAAACATGACTTTTGACAAACACCTCAGAAATGAAAATGAAACACATATTCCTGTTCCCCACAGGCTGGAAAGCCGAATTCTCGCTTGATTTTTGATTCTGACCTTTCCCTGAAGAGCTAGCCCAAGGTCTAACACAGCATTCGCCTTAGGACTCAATACAGCCAAAAACATCACTTTTGACAAACACCTCAGAAATGAAAATGAAACACATATTCCTGTTCCCCACGAGCTGGAAAGCCGAATTCTCGCTTGATTTTTGATTCCGACCTTTCCCTGAAGAGCTAGCCCAAAGTCTAACACCGCATTCGCCTTATTTCTCAATTCAGCCCAAAAACATCACTTTTGACAAACACCTCAGAAATGAAAATGAACCACATATTCCTGTTCCCCACAGGCTGGAAAGCCGAATTCTCGCTTGATTTTCGATTCTGAGCCTACCCTGAAGAGCTAGCCCAAAGTCTAACACTGCATTCGCCTTAGGACTCAATACAGCCAAAAAACATGACTTTTGACAAACACCTCAGAAATGAAAATGAAACACATATTCCTGTTCCCCACAGTCTGGAAAGCCGAATTCTCGCTTGATTTTTGATTCCGACCTTTTCCTGAAGAGCTAGCCCAAGGTCTAACACAGCATTCGCCTTATTTCTAAATTCAGCCCAAAAACATCACTTTTGACAAACACCTCAGAAATGAAAAAGAAACACATATTCCTGTTCCCCACGGGCTGGAAAGCCAAATTCTCGCTTGATTTTCGATTCCGAGCCTACCCTGAAGAGCTAGCCCAAAGTCTAACACAGCATTCGCCTTAGGACTCAATATAGCCAAAAATTAGACTTTTGACAAACACCTCAGAAATGAAAATGAAACACATATTCCTGTTCCCCACAGGCTGGAAAGCCGAATTCTCGCTTGATTTTCGATTCCGACCTTTTCCTGAAGAGCTAGCCCAAGGTCTAACACAGCATTCGCCTTATTTCTAAATTCAGCCCAAAAACATCACTTTTGACAAACACCTCAGAAATGAAAAAGAAACACATATCCCTATTCCCCACGGGCTGGAAAGCCGAATTCCCACTTGATTTTCGATTCCGAGCCTACCCTGAAGAGCTAGCCCAAAGTCTAACACAGCATTCGCCTTAGGACTGAATACAGCCAAAAAACATGACTTTTGACAAACACCTCAGAAATGAAAATGAAACACATATTCCTGTTCCCCACAAGCTAGAAAGCCGAATTCTCGCTTGATTTTTGATTCTGACCTTTCCCTGAAGAGCTAGCCCAAGGTCTAACACAGCATTCGCCTTAGGACTCAATACAGCCAAAAACATCACTTTTGACAAACACCTCAGAAATGAAAATGAAACACATATTCCTGTTCCCCACGAGCTGGAAAGCCGAATTCTCGCTTGATTTTTGATTCCGACCTTTCCCTGAAGAGCTAGCCCAAAGTCTAACACCGCATTCGCCCTATTTCTCAATTCAGCCCAAAAACATCACTTTTGACAAACACCTCAGAAATGAAAATGAAACACATATTCCTGTTCCCCACGGGCAGGAAAGCCAAATTCTCGCTTGATTTTCGATTCTGAGCCTACCCTGAAGAGCTACCCCAAAGTCTAACACTGCATTCGCCTTAGGACTCAATACAGCCAAAAAACATGACTTTTGACAAACACCTCAGAAATGAAAATGAAACACATATTCCTGTTCCCCACAGTCTGGAAAGCCGAATTCTCGCTTGATTTTTGATTCCGACCTTTTCCTGAAGAGCTAGCCCAAGGTCTAACACAGCATTCGCCTTATTTCTAAATTCAGCCCAAAAACATCACTTTTGACAAACACCTCAGAAATGAAAAAGAAACACATATTCCTGTTCCCCACGGGCTGGAAAGCCAAATTCTCGCTTGATTTTCGATTCCGAGCCTACCCTGAAGAGCTAGCCCAAAGTCTAACACAGCATTCGCCTTAGGACTCAATACAGCCAAAAATTAGACTTTTGACAAACACCTCAGAAATGAAAATGAAACACATATTCCTGTTCCCCACAGGCTGGAAAGCCGAATTCTCGCTTGATTTTTGATTCCGACCTTTCCCTGAAGAGCTAGCCCAAAGTCTAACACAGCATTCGCCTTAGGACTCAATACAGCCAAAAATATGACTTTTGACAAACACCTCAGAAATGAAAATGAAACACATATTCCTGTTCCCCACAGGCTGGAAAGCCGAATTCTCGCTTGATTTTTGATTCCGACCTTTCCCTGAAGAGCTAGCCCAAGGTCTAACACAGCATTCGCCTTAGGACTCAATACAGCCAAAAACATCACTTTTGACAAACACCTCAGAAATGAAAAAGAAACACATATTCCTGTTCCCCACAGGCTGGAAAGCCAAATTCTCGCTTGATTTTCGATTCCGAGCCTACCCTGAAGAGCTAGCGCAAGGTATAACACAGCATTCGCCTTATTTCTCAATTCAGCCCAAAAACATCACTTTTGACAAACACCTCAGAAATGAAAATGAAACACATATTCCTGTTCCCCACGGGCTGGACAGCCGAATTCTCGCTTGATTTTCGATTCTGAGCCTACCCTGAAGAGCTAGCCCAAAGTCTAACACTGCATTCGCCTTAGGACTCAATACAGCCAAAAAACATGACTTTTGACAAACACCTCAGAAATGAAAATGAAACACATATTCCTGTTCCCCACAGGCTGGAAAGCCGAATTCTCGCTTGGTTTTTGATTCCGACCTTTTCCTGAAGAGCTATCCCAAAGTCTAACACAGCATTCGCCTTAGGATTCAATTCAGCCCAAAAACATCACTTTTGACAAACACCTCAGAAATGAAAAAGAAACACATATCCCTATTCCCCACGGGCTGGACAGCTGAATTTTCGCTTGATTTTCGATTCCAAGCCTACTCTGAAGAGCTAGCTCAAGGTCTAACACAGCATTCGCCTTATTTCTTAATTCAGCCAAAAACATCACTTTTGACAAACACCTCAGAAATGAAAAAGAAACACATATTCCTGTTCCCCACGGGCTGGAAAGCCGAATTCTTGCTTGATTTTCGATTCCGAGCCTACCCTGAAGAGCTAGCCCAAAGTCTAACACTGCATTCGCCTTAGGACTCAATACAGCCAAAAAACATGACTTTTGACAAACACCTCAGAAATGAAAATGAAACACATATTCCTGTTCCCCACGGGCTGGAAAACCGAATTCTCGCTTGATTTTCGATTCCGAGCCTACCCTGAAGAGCTAGCCCGAAGTCTAACACTGCATTCGCCTTAGGACTCAATACAGCCAAAAAACATGACTTTTGACAAACACCTCAGAAATGAAAATGAAACACAGATTCCTGTTCCCCACAGGCTGGAAAGCCGAATTCTCGCTTGATTTTCGATTCCGAGCCTACCCTGAAGAGCTAGCTCACGGTCTAACACAGCATTCACCTTATTTCTCAATTCAGCCCAAAAACATCACTTTTGACAAACACCTCAGAAATGAAAAAGAAACACATATCCCTATTCCCCACGGGCTGGACAGCTGAATTTTCGCTTGATTTTCGATTCCAAGCCTACTCTGAAGAGCTAGCTCAAGGTCTAACACAGCATTCGCCTTATTTCTTAATTCAGCCCAAAAACATCACTTTTGACAAACACCTCAGAAATGAAAAAGAAACACATATTCCTGTTCCCCACGGGCTGGAAAGCCGAATTCTCGCTTGATTTTCGATTCCGAGCCTACCCTGAAGAGCTAGCCCAAAGTCTAACACAGCATTCGCCTTAGGACTGAATACAGCCAAAAAACATGACTTTTGACAAACACCTCAGAAATGAAAATGAAACACAGATTCCTGTTCCCCACAGCCTAGAAAGCCGAATTCTCGCTTGATTTTCGATTCCGAGCCTACCCTGAAGAGCTAGCTCACGGTCTAACACAGCATTCGCCTTAGGACTCAATACAGCCAAAAATATGACTTTTGACAAAGACCTCAGAAATGAAAATGAAACACAAATTCCTGTTCCCCACAGGCTGGAAAGCCGAATTCTCGCTTGATTTTCGATTCCGAGCCTACCCTGAAGAGCTAGCCCAAAGTCTAACACAGCATTCGCCTTAGGACTCAATACAGCCAAAAATATGACTTTTGACAAACACCTCAGAAATGAAAAAGAAACACATATTCCTGTTCCCCACAGGCTGGAAAGCCGAATTCTCGCTTGATTTTTGATTCCGACCTTTCCCTGAAGAGCTAGCCCAAGGTCTAACACAGCATTCGCCTTAGGACTCAATACAGCCAAAAACATCACTTTTGACAAACACCTCAGAAATGAAAAAGAAACACATATTCCTGTTCCCCACAGGCTGGAAAGCCGAATTCTCGCTTGATTTTCGATTCCGAGCCTACCCTGAAGAGCTAGCTCACGATCTAACACAGCATTCCCCTTATTTCTCAATTCAGCCCAAAAACATCACTTTTGACAAACACCTCAGAAATGAAAAAGAAACACATATTCCTGTTCCCCACAGGCTGGAAAGCCAAATTCTCGCTTGATTTTTGATAACGACCTTTCCCTGAAGAGCTAGCCCAAGGTCTAACACAGCATTCGCCTTAGGACTCAATACAGCCAAAAACATCACTTTTGACAAACACCTCAGAAATGAAAAAGAAACACATATTCCTGTTCCCCACAGGCTGGAAAGCCGAATTCCCGCTTGATTTTCGATTCCGAGCCTACCCTGAAGAGCTAGCTCAAGGTCTAACACAGCATTCGCCTTATTTCTCAATTCAGCCCAAAAACATCACTTTTGACAAACACCTCAGAAATGAAAATGAAACACATATTCCTGTTCCCCACGGGCTGGAAAGCCGAATTCTCGCTTGATTTTCGATTCTGAGCCTACCCTGAAGAGCTAGCCCAAAGTCTAACACTGCATTCGCCTTAGGACTCAATACAGCCAAAAAACATGACTTTTGACAAACACCTCAGAAATGAAAATGAAACACATATTCCTGTTCCCCACGGGCTGGAAAACTGAATTCTCGCTTGATTTTCGATTCCGAGCCTACCCTGAAGAGCTAGCCCAAAGTCTAACACTGCATTCGCCTTAGGTCTCAATACAGCCAAAAAACATGACTTTTGACAAACACCTCAGAAATGAAAATGAAACACAGATTCCTGTTCCCCACAGCCTGGAAAGCCGAATTCTCGCTTGATTTTCGATTCCGAGCCTACCCTGAAGAGCTAGCTCACGGTCTAACACAGCATTCGCCTTAGGACTCAATACAGCCAAAAATATGACTTTTGACAAACACCTCAGAAATGAAAATGAAACACAGATTCCTGTTCCCCACAGGCTGGAAAACCGAATTCTCGCTTGATTTTCGATTCCGAGCCTACCGTGAAGAGCTAGCCCAAAGTCTAACACAGCATTCGCCTTAGGACTCAATACAGCCAAAAATATGACTTTTGACAAACACCTCAGAAATGAAAATGAAACACATATTCCTGTTCCCCACAGGCTGGAAAGCCGAATTCTCGCTTGATTTTTGATTCCGACCTTTTCCTGAAGAGCTAGCCCAAGGTCTAACACAACATTCGCCTTATTTCTAAATTCAGCCCAAAAACATCACTTTTGACAAACACCTCAGAAATGAAAAAGAAACACATACTCCTGTTCCCCACGGGCTGGAAAGCCGAATTCCCACTTGATTTTCTATTCCGAGCCTACCCTGAAGAGCTAGCCCAAAGTCTAACACAGCATTCGCCTTATTTCTAAATTCAGCCCAAAAACATCACTTTTGACAAACACCTCAGAAATGAAAATGAAACACATATTCCTGTTCCCCACAGGCTGGAAAGCCGAATTCTCGCTTGATTTTTGATTCTGACCTTTCCCTGAAGAGCTAGCCCAAGGTCTAACACAGCATTCGCCTTAGGACTCAATACAGCCAAAAACATCACTTTTGACAAACACCTCAGAAATGAAAATGAAACACATATTCCTGTTCCCCACGAGCTGGAAAGCCGAATTCTTGCTTGATTTTTGATTCCGACCTTTCCCTGAAGAGCTAGCCCAAAGTCTAACACCGCATTCGCCTTATTTCTCAATTCAGCCCAAAAACCTCACTTTTGACAAACACCTCAGAAATGAAAAAGAAACACATATCCCTATTCCCCACGGGCTGGACAGCTGAATTCTCACTTGATTTTCGATTCCAAGCCTACCCTGAAGAGCTAGCTCAAGGTCTAACACAGCATTCGCCTTATTTCTCAATTCAGACCAAAAACATCACTTTTGACAAACACCTCAGAAATGAAAAAGAAACACATACTCCTGTTCCCCACGGGCTGGAAAGCCGAATTCCCACTTGATTTTCTATTCCGAGCCTACCCTGAAGAGCTAGCCCAAAGTCTAACACAGCATTCGCCTTATTTCTAAATTCAGCCCAAAAACATCACTTTTGACAAACACCTCAGAAATGAAAATGAAACACATATTCCTGTTCCCCACAGGCTGGAAAGCCGAATTCTCGCTTGATTTTTGATTCTGACCTTTCCCTGAAGAGCTAGCCCAAGGTCTAACACAGCATTCGCCTTAGGACTCAATACAGCCAAAAACATCACTTTTGACAAACACCTCAGAAATGAAAATGAAACACATATTCCTGTTCCCCACGAGCTGGAAAGCCGAATTCTTGCTTGATTTTTGATTCCGACCTTTCCCTGAAGAGCTAGCCCAAAGTCTAACACCGCATTCGCCTTATTTCTCAATTCAGCCCAAAAACCTCACTTTTGACAAACACCTCAGAAATGAAAAAGAAACACATATCCCTATTCCCCACGGGCTGGACAGCTGAATTCTCACTTGATTTTCGATTCCAAGCCTACCCTGAAGAGCTAGCTCAAGGTCTAACACAGCATTCGCCTTATTTCTCAATTCAGACCAAAAACATCACTTTTGACAAACACCTCAGAAATGAAAAAGAAACACATACTCCTGTTCCCCACGGGCTGGAAAGCCGAATTCCCACTTGATTTTCTATTCCGAGCCTACCCTGAAGAGCTAGCCCAAAGTCTAACACAGCATTCGCCTTATTTCTAAATTCAGCCCAAAAACATCACTTTTGACAAACACCTCAGAAATGAAAATGAAACACATATTCCTGTTCCCCACAGGCTGGAAAGCCGAATTCTCGCTTGATTTTTGATTCTGACCTTTCCCTGAAGAGCTAGCCCAAGGTCTAACACAGCATTCGCCTTAGGACTCAATACAGCCAAAAACATCACTTTTGACAAACACCTCAGAAATGAAAATGAAACACATATTCCTGTTCCCCACGAGCTGGAAAGCCGAATTCTCGCTTGATTTTTGATTCCGACCTTTCCCTGAAGAGCTAGCCCAAAGTCTAACACCGCATTCGCCTGATTTCTCAATTCAGCCCAAAAACATCACTTTTGACAAACACCTCAGAAATGAAAAAGAAACACATATTCCTGTTCCCCACGGTCTGGAAAGCCAAATTCTCGCTTGATTTTCGATTCCGAGCCTACCCTGAAGAGCTAGCCCAAAGTCTAACACAGCATTCGCCTTAGGACTCAATACAGCCAAAAATTAGACTTTTGACAAACACCTCAGAAATGAAAATGAAACACATATTCCTGTTCCCCACAGGCTGGAAAGCCGAATTCTCGCTTGATTTTCGATTCCGACCTTTTCCTGAAGAGCTAGCCCAAGGTCTAACACAGCATTCGCCTTATTTCTAAATTCAGCCCAAAAACATCACTTTTGACAAACACCTCAGAAATGAAAAAGAAACACATATCCCTATTCCCCATGGGCTGGAAAGCCGAATTCCCACTTGATTTTCGATTCCGAGCCTACCCTGAAGAGCTAGCCCAAAGTCTAACACAGCATTCGCCTTAGGACTGAATACAGCCAAAAAACATGACTTTTGACAAACACCTCAGAAATGAAAATGAAACACATATTCCTGTTCCCCACAGGCTGGAAAGCCGAATTCTCGCTTGATTTTTGATTCTGACCTTTCCCTGAAGAGCTAGCCCAAGGTCTAACACAGCATTCGCCTTAGGACTCAATACAGCCAAAAACATCACTTTTGACAAACACCTCAGAAATGAAAATGAAACACATATTCCTGTTCCCCACGGGCTGGAAAGCCGAATTCTTGCTTGATTTTTGATTCCGACCTTTCCCTGAAGAGCTAGCCCAAAGTCTAACACCGCATTCGCCTTATTTCTCAATTCAGCCCAAAAACATCACTTTTGACAAACACCTCAGAAATGAAAATGAAACACATATTCCTGTTCCCCACGGGCAGGAAAGCCAAATTCTCACTTGATTTTCGATTCTGAGCCTACCCTGAAGAGCTACCCCAAAGTCTAACACTGCATTCGCCTTAGGACTCAATACAGCCAAAAAACATGACTTTTGACAAACACCTCAGAAATGAAAATGAAACACATATTCCTGTTCCCCACAGTCTGGAAAGCCGAATTCTCGCTTGATTTTTGATTCCGACCTTTTCCTGAAGAGCTAGCCCAAGGTCTAACACAGCCTTCGCCTTATTTCTAAATTCAGCCCAAAAACATCACTTTTGACAAACACCTCAGAAATGAAAAAGAAACACATATTCCTGTTCCCCACGGGCTGGAAAGCCAAATTCTCGCTTGATTTTCGATTCCGAGCCTACCCTGAAGAGCTAGCCCAAAGTCTAACACAGCATTCGCCTTAGGACTCAATACAGCCAAAAATTAGACTTTTGACAAACACCTCAGAAATGAAAATGAAACACATATTCCTGTTCCCCACAGGCTGGAAAGCCGAATTCTCGCTTGATTTTTGATTCCGACCTTTCCCTGAAGAGCTAGCCCAAAGTCTAACACAGCATTCGCCTTAGGACTCAATACAGCCAAAAATATGACTTTTGACAAACACCTCAGAAATGAAAATGAAACACATATTCCTGTTCCCCACAGGCTGGAAAGCCGAATTCTCGCTTGATTTTTGATTCCGACCTTTCCCTGAAGAGCTAGCCCAAGGTCTAACACAGCATTCGCCTTAGGACTCAATACAGCCAAAAACATCACTTTTGACAAACACCTCAGAAATGAAAAAGAAACACATATTCCTGTTCCCCACAGGCTGGAAAGCCAAATTCTCGCTTGATTTTCGATTCCGAGCCTACCCTGAAGAGCTAGCCCAAAGTCTAACACCGCATTCGCCTTATTTCTCAATTCAGCCCAAAAACATCACTTTTGACAAACACCTCAGAAATGAAAATGAAACACATATTCCTGTTCCCCACGGGCTGGAAAGCCAAATTCTCACTTGATTTTCGATTCTGAGCCTACCCTGAAGAGCTACCCCAAAGTCTAACACTGCATTCGCCTTAGGACTCAATACAGCCAAAAAACATGACTTTTGACAAACACCTCAGAAATGAAAATGAAACACATATTCCTGTTCCCCACAGTCTGGAAAGCCGAATTCTCGCTTGATTTTTGATTCCGACCTTTTCCTGAAGAGCTAGCCCAAGGTCTAACACAGCCTTCGCCTTATTTCTAAATTCAGCCCAAAAACATCACTTTTGACAAACACCTCAGAAATGAAAAAGAAACACATATTCCTGTTCCCCACGGGCTGGAAAGCCAAATTCTCGCTTGATTTTCGATTCCGAGCCTACCCTGAAGAGCTAGCCCAAAGTCTAACACAGCATTCGCCTTAGGACTCAATACAGCCAAAAATTAGACTTTTGACAAACACCTCAGAAATGAAAATGAAACACATATTCCTGTTCCCCACAGGCTGGAAAGCCGAATTCTCGCTTGATTTTTGATTCCGACCTTTCCCTGAAGAGCTAGCCCAAAGTCTAACACAGCATTCGCCTTAGGACTCAATACAGCCAAAAATATGACTTTTGACAAACACCTCAGAAATGAAAATGAAACACATATTCCTGTTCCCCACAGGCTGGAAAGCCGAATTCTCGCTTGATTTTTGATTCCGACCTTTCCCTGAAGAGCTAGCCCAAGGTCTAACACAGCATTCGCCTTAGGACTCAATACAGCCAAAAACATCACTTTTGACAAACACCTCAGAAATGAAAAAGAAACACATATTCCTGTTCCCCACAGGCTGGAAAGCCAAATTCTCGCTTGATTTTCGATTCCGAGCCTACCCTGAAGAGCTAGCTCAAGGTCTAACACAGCATTCGCCTTATTTCTCAATTCAGCCCAAAAACATCACTTTTGACAAACACCTCAGAAATGAAAATGAAACACATATTCCTGTTCCCCACGGGCTGGAAAGCCGAATTCTCGCTTGATTTTCGATTCTGAGCCTACCCTGAAGAAATAGCACAAAGTCTAACATAGCATTCGCCTTAGGACTCAATACAGCCAAAAAACATGACTTTTGACAAACACCTCAGAAATGAAAATGAAACACATATTCCTGTTCCCCACAGGCTGGAAAGCCGAATTTTCGCTTGATTTTCGATTCCGAGCCTACCCTGAAGAGCTAGCCCAAGGTCTAACACAGCATTCGTCTTATTTCTCAATTCAGCCCAAAAACATCACTTTTGACAAACACCTCAGAAATGAAAATGAAACACATATTCCTGTTCCCCACGGGCTGGAAAGCCGAATTCTCGCTTGATTTTCGATTCTGAGCCTACCCTGAAGAGCTAGCCCAAAGTCTAACACTGCATTCGCCTTAGGACTCAATACAGCCAAAAAACATGACTTTTGACAAACACCTCAGAAATGAAAATGAAACACATATTCCTGTTCCCCACGGGCTGGAAAACTGAATTCTCGCTTGATTTTCGATTCCGAGCCTACCCTGAAGAGCTAGCCCAAAGTCTAACACTGCATTCGCCTTAGGTCTCAATACAGCCAAAAAACATGACTTTTGACAAACACCTCAGAAATGAAAATGAAACACAGATTCCTGTTCCCCACAGCCTGGAAAGCCGAATTCTCGCTTGATTTTCGATTCCGAGCCTACCCTGAAGAGCTAGCTCACGGTCTAACACAGCATTCGCCTTAGGACTCAATACAGCCAAAAATATGACTTTTGACAAACACCTCAGAAATGAAAATGAAACACAGATTCCTGTTCCCCACAGGCTGGAAAACCGAATTCTCGCTTGATTTTCGATTCCGAGCCTACCCTGAAGAGCTAGCCCAAAGTCTAACACAGCATTCGCCTTAGGACTCAATACAGCCAAAAATATGACTTTTGACAAACACCTCAGAAATGAAAATGAAACACATATTCCTGTTCCCCACAGGCTGGAAAGCCGAATTCTCGCTTGATTTTTGATTCCGACCTTTTCCTGAAGAGCTAGCCCAAGGTCTAACACAGCATTCGCCTTATTTCTAAATTCAGCCCAAAAACATCACTTTTGACAAACACCTCAGAAATGAAAAAGAAACACATACTCCTGTTCCCCACGGGCTGGAAAGCCGAATTCCCACTTGATTTTCTATTCCGAGCCTACCCTGAAGAGCTAGCCCAAAGTCTAACACAGCATTCGCCTTATTTCTAAATTCAGCCCAAAAACATCACTTTTGACAAACACCTCAGAAATGAAAATGAAACACATATTCCTGTTCCCCACAGGCTGGAAAGCCGAATTCTCGCTTGATTTTTGATTCTGACCTTTCCCTGAAGAGCTAGCCCAAGGTCTAACACAGCATTCGCCTTAGGACTCAATACAGCCAAAAACATCACTTTTGACAAACACCTCAGAAATGAAAATGAAACACATATTCCTGTTCCCCACGAGCTGGAAAGCCGAATTCTTGCTTGATTTTTGATTCCGACCTTTCCCTGAAGAGCTAGCCCAAAGTCTAACACCGCATTCGCCTTATTTCTCAATTCAGCCCAAAAACCTCACTTTTGACAAACACCTCAGAAATGAAAAAGAAACACATATCCCTATTCCCCACGGGCTGGACAGCTGAATTCTCACTTGATTTTCGATTCCAAGCCTACCCTGAAGAGCTAGCTCAAGGTCTAACACAGCATTCGCCTTATTTCTCAATTCAGACCAAAAACATCACTTTTGACAAACACCTCAGAAATGAAAAAGAAACACATACTCCTGTTCCCCACGGGCTGGAAAGCCGAATTCCCACTTGATTTTCTATTCCGAGCCTACCCTGAAGAGCTAGCCCAAAGTCTAACACAGCATTCGCCTTATTTCTAAATTCAGCCCAAAAACATCACTTTTGACAAACACCTCAGAAATGAAAATGAAACACATATTCCTGTTCCCCACAGGCTGGAAAGCCGAATTCTCGCTTGATTTTTGATTCTGACCTTTCCCTGAAGAGCTAGCCCAAGGTCTAACACAGCATTCGCCTTAGGACTCAATACAGCCAAAAACATCACTTTTGACAAACACCTCAGAAATGAAAATGAAACACATATTCCTGTTCCCCACGAGCTGGAAAGCCGAATTCTTGCTTGATTTTTGATTCCGACCTTTCCCTGAAGAGCTAGCCCAAAGTCTAACACCGCATTCGCCTTATTTCTCAATTCAGCCCAAAAACCTCACTTTTGACAAACACCTCAGAAATGAAAAAGAAACACATATCCCTATTCCCCACGGGCTGGACAGCTGAATTCTCACTTGATTTTCGATTCCAAGCCTACCCTGAAGAGCTAGCTCAAGGTCTAACACAGCATTCGCCTTATTTCTCAATTCAGACCAAAAACATCACTTTTGACAAACACCTCAGAAATGAAAAAGAAACACATACTCCTGTTCCCCACGGGCTGGAAAGCCGAATTCCCACTTGATTTTCTATTCCGAGCCTACCCTGAAGAGCTAGCCCAAAGTCTAACACAGCATTCGCCTTATTTCTAAATTCAGCCCAAAAACATCACTTTTGACAAACACCTCAGAAATGAAAATGAAACACATATTCCTGTTCCCCACAGGCTGGAAAGCCGAATTCTCGCTTGATTTTTGATTCTGACCTTTCCCTGAAGAGCTAGCCCAAGGTCTAACACAGCATTCGCCTTAGGACTCAATACAGCCAAAAACATCACTTTTGACAAACACCTCAGAAATGAAAATGAAACACATATTCCTGTTCCCCACGAGCTGGAAAGCCGAATTCTCGCTTGATTTTTGATTCCGACCTTTCCCTGAAGAGCTAGCCCAAAGTCTAACACCGCATTCGCCTTATTTCTCAATTCAGCCCAAAAACATCACTTTTGACAAACACCTCAGAAATGAAAATGAACCACATATTCCTGTTCCCCATGGGCTGGAAAGCCGAATTCTCGCTTGATTTTCGATTCTGAGCCTACCCTGAAGAGCTAGCCCAAAGTCTAACACTGCATTCGCCTTAGGACTCAATACAGCCAAAAAACATGACTTTTGACAAACACCTCAGAAATGAAAATGAAACACATATTCCTGTTCCCCACAGTCTGGAAAGCCGAATTCTCGCTTGATTTTTGATTCCGACCTTTTCCTGAAGAGCTAGCCCAAGGTCTAACACAGCATTCGCCTTATTTCTAAATTCAGCCCAAAAACATCACTTTTGACAAACACCTCAGAAATGAAAAAGAAACACATATTCCTGTTCCCCACGGTCTGGAAAGCCAAATTCTCGCTTGATTTTCGATTCCGAGCCTACCCTGAAGAGCTAGCCCAAAGTCTAACACAGCATTCGCCTTAGGACTCAATACAGCCAAAAATTAGACTTTTGACAAACACCTCAGAAATGAAAATGAAACACATATTCCTGTTCCCCACAGGCTGGAAAGCCGAATTCTCGCTTGATTTTCGATTCCGACCTTTTCCTGAAGAGCTAGCCCAAGGTCTAACACAGCATTCGCCTTATTTCTAAATTCAGCCCAAAAACATCACTTTTGACAAACACCTCAGAAATGAAAAAGAAACACATATCCCTATTCCCCATGGGCTGGAAAGCCGAATTCCCACTTGATTTTCGATTCCGAGCCTACCCTGAAGAGCTAGCCCAAAGTCTAACACAGCATTCGCCTTAGGACTGAATACAGCCAAAAAACATGACTTTTGACAAACACCTCAGAAATGAAAATGAAACACATATTCCTGTTCCCCACAGGCTGGAAAGCCGAATTCTCGCTTGATTTTTGATTCTGACCTTTCCCTGAAGAGCTAGCCCAAGGTCTAACACAGCATTCGCCTTAGGACTCAATACAGCCAAAAACATCACTTTTGACAAACACCTCAGAAATGAAAATGAAACACATATTCCTGTTCCCCACGGGCTGGAAAGCCGAATTCTTGCTTGATTTTTGATTCCGACCTTTCCCTGAAGAGCTAGCCCAAAGTCTAACACCGCATTCGCCTTATTTCTCAATTCAGCCCAAAAACATCACTTTTGACAAACACCTCAGAAATGAAAATGAAACACATATTCCTGTTCCCCACGGGCTGGAAAGCCAAATTCTCACTTGATTTTCGATTCTGAGCCTACCCTGAAGAGCTACCCCAAAGTCTAACACTGCATTCGCCTTAGGACTCAATACAGCCAAAAAACATGACTTTTGACAAACACCTCAGAAATGAAAATGAAACACATATTCCTGTTCCCCACAGTCTGGAAAGCCGAATTCTCGCTTGATTTTTGATTCCGACCTTTTCCTGAAGAGCTAGCCCAAGGTCTAACACAGCCTTCGCCTTATTTCTAAATTCAGCCCAAAAACATCACTTTTGACAAACACCTCAGAAATGAAAAAGAAACACATATTCCTGTTCCCCACGGGCTGGAAAGCCAAATTCTCGCTTGATTTTCGATTCCGAGCCTACCCTGAAGAGCTAGCCCAAAGTCTAACACAGCATTCGCCTTAGGACTCAATACAGCCAAAAATTAGACTTTTGACAAACACCTCAGAAATGAAAATGAAACACATATTCCTGTTCCCCACAGGCTGGAAAGCCGAATTCTCGCTTGATTTTTGATTCCGACCTTTCCCTGAAGAGCTAGCCCAAAGTCTAACACAGCATTCGCCTTAGGACTCAATACAGCCAAAAATATGACTTTTGACAAACACCTCAGAAATGAAAATGAAACACATATTCCTGTTCCCCACAGGCTGGAAAGCCGAATTCTCGCTTGATTTTTGATTCCGACCTTTCCCTGAAGAGCTAGCCCAAGGTCTAACACAGCATTCGCCTTAGGACTCAATACAGCCAAAAACATCACTTTTGACAAACACCTCAGAAATGAAAAAGAAACACATATTCCTGTTCCCCACAGGCTGGAAAGCCAAATTCTCGCTTGATTTTCGATTCCGAGCCTACCCTGAAGAGCTAGCCCAAAGTCTAACACCGCATTCGCCTTATTTCTCAATTCAGCCCAAAAACATCACTTTTGACAAACACCTCAGAAATGAAAATGAAACACATATTCCTGTTCCCCACGGGCTGGAAAGCCAAATTCTCACTTGATTTTCGATTCTGAGCCTACCCTGAAGAGCTACCCCAAAGTCTAACACTGCATTCGCCTTAGGACTCAATACAGCCAAAAAACATGACTTTTGACAAACACCTCAGAAATGAAAATGAAACACATATTCCTGTTCCCCACAGTCTGGAAAGCCGAATTCTCGCTTGATTTTTGATTCCGACCTTTTCCTGAAGAGCTAGCCCAAGGTCTAACACAGCCTTCGCCTTATTTCTAAATTCAGCCCAAAAACATCACTTTTGACAAACACCTCAGAAATGAAAAAGAAACACATATTCCTGTTCCCCACGGGCTGGAAAGCCAAATTCTCGCTTGATTTTCGATTCCGAGCCTACCCTGAAGAGCTAGCCCAAAGTCTAACACAGCATTCGCCTTAGGACTCAATACAGCCAAAAATTAGACTTTTGACAAACACCTCAGAAATGAAAATGAAACACATATTCCTGTTCCCCACAGGCTGGAAAGCCGAATTCTCGCTTGATTTTTGATTCCGACCTTTCCCTGAAGAACTAGCCCAAAGTCTAACACAGCATTCGCCTTAGGACTCAATACAGCCAAAAATATGACTTTTGACAAACACCTCAGAAATGAAAATGAAACACATATTCCTGTTCCCCACAGGCTGGAAAGCCGAATTCTCGCTTGATTTTTGATTCCGACCTTTCCCTGAAGAGCTAGCCCAAGGTCTAACACAGCATTCGCCTTAGGACTCAATACAGCCAAAAACATCACTTTTGACAAACACCTCAGAAATGAAAAAGAAACACATATTCCTGTTCCCCACAGGCTGGAAAGCCAAATTCTCGCTTGATTTTCGATTCCGAGCCTACCCTGAAGAGCTAGCTCAAGGTCTAACACAGCATTCGCCTTATTTCTCAATTCAGCCCAAAAACATCACTTTTGACAAACACCTCAGAAATGAAAATGAAACACATATTCCTGTTCCCCACGGGCTGGAAAGCCGAATTCTCGCTTGATTTTCGATTCTGAGCCTACCCTGAAGAAATAGCACAAAGTCTAACATAGCATTCGCCTTAGGACTCAATACAGCCAAAAAACATGACTTTTGACAAACACCTCAGAAATGAAAATGAAACACATATTCCTGTTCCCCACAGGCTGGAAAGCCGAATTTTCGCTTGATTTTCGATTCCGAGCCTACCCTGAAGAGCTAGCCCAAGGTCTAACACAGCATTCGTCTTATTTCTCAATTCAGCCCAAAAACATCACTTTTGACAAACACCTCAGAAATGAAAAAGAAACACATATTCCTGTTCCCCAAGGGCTGGAAAGCCGAATTCTCGCTTGATTTTCGATTCCGAGCCTACCCTGAAGAGCTAGCTCAAGGTCTAACACAGCATTCACCTTATTTCTCAATTCAGCCCAAAAACATCATTTGACAAACACCTCAGAAATGAAAATGAAACACATATTCCTGTTCCCCAAAGGCTGGAAAGCCGAATTCTCGCTTCATTTTCGATTCCGAGCCTACCCTGAAGAGCTAGCCCAAAGTCTAACACTGCATTCGCCTTAGGATTCAATTCAGCCCAAAAACATCACTTTTGACAAACACCTCAGAAATGAAAAAGAAACACATATCCCTATTCCCCACGGGCTGGACAGCTGAATTCTCGCTTCATTTTCGATTCCGAGCCTACCCTGAAGAGCTAGCCCAAAGTCTAACACTGCATTCGCCTTAGGACTCAATACAGCCAAAAAACATGACTTTTGACAAACACCTCAGAAATGAAAATGAAACACATATTCCTGTTCCCCACAGGCTGGAAAGCTGAATTCTCGCTTGACTTTTGATTCCGACCTTTCCCTGAAGAGCTAGCCCAAGGTCTAACACAACATTCGTCTTATTTCTCAATTCAGCCCAAAAACATCACTTTTGACAAACACCTCAGAAATGAAAAAGAAACACATATTCCTGTTCCCCATGGGCTGGAAAGCCGAATTCTTGCTTGATTTTCGATTCCGAGCCTACCCTGAAGAGCTAGCCCAAAGTCTAACACTGCATTCGCCTTATTTCTCAATTCAGCCCAAAAACATCACTTTTGACAAACACCTCAGAAATGAAAATGAAACACATATTCCTGTTCCCCACGGGCTGGAAAGCCGAATTCTCGCTTGATTTTCGATTCTGAGCCTACCCTGAAGAGCTAGCACAAAGTCTAACATAGCATTCGCCTTAGGACTCAATACAGCCAAAAAACATGACTTTTGACAAACACCTCAGAAATGAAAATGAAACACATATTCCTGTTCCCCACAGGCTGGAAAGCTGAATTCTCGCTTGACTTTTGATTCTGACCTTTCCCTGAAGAGCTAGCCCAAGGTCTAACACAGCATTCGTCTTATTTTTTAATTCAGCCCAAAAACATCACTTTTGACAAACACCTCAGAAATGAAAAAGAAACACATATTCCTGTTCCCCACAGGCTGGAAAGCCGAATTCTCGCTTATTTTTCGATTCCGAGCCTACCCTGAAGAGCTAGCTCAAGGTCTAACACAGCATTCGCCTTATTTCTCAATTCAGCCCAAAAACATCACTTTTGACAAACACCTCAGAAATGAAAATGAAACACATATTCCTGTTCCCCACGGGCTGGAAAGCCGAATTCTCGCTTGATTTTCGATTCTGAGCCTACCCTGAAGAGCTAGCACAAAGTCTAACATAGCATTCGCCTTAGGACTCAATACAGCCAAAAAACATGACTTTTGACAAACACCTCAGAAATGAAAATGAAACACATATTCCTGTTCCCCACAGGCTGGAAAGCCGAATTTTCGCTTGATTTTCGATTCCGAGCCTACCCTGAAGAGCTAGCTCAAGGTCTAACACAGCATTCGCCTTATTTCTCAATTCAGCCCAAAAACATCATTTGACAAACACCTCAGAAATGAAAATGAAACACATATTCCTGTTCCCCAAAGGCTGGAAAGCCGAATTCTCGCTTCATTTTCGATTCCGAGCCTACCCTGAAGAGCTAGCCCAAAGTCTAACACTGCATTCGCCTTAGGATTCAATTCAGCCCAAAAACATCACTTTTGACAAACACCTCAGAAATGAAAAAGAAACACATATCCCTATTCCCCACGGGCTGGACAGCTGAATTCTCGCTTGATTTTCGATTCCAAGCCTACCCTGAAGAGCTAGCTCAAGGTCTAACACAGCATTCGCCTTATTTCTCAATTCAGCCCAAAAACATCACTTTTGACAAACACCTCAGAAATGAAAAAGAAACACATATTCCTGTTCCCCATGGGCTGGAAAGCCGAATTCTTGCTTGATTTTCGATTCCGAGCCTACCCTGAAGAGCTAGCCCAAAGTCTAACACTGCATTCGCCTTAGGACTCAATACAGCCAAAAAACATGACTTTTGACAAACACCTCAGAAATGAAAATGAAACACATATTCCTGTTCCCCACAGGCTGGAAAGCTGAATTCTCGCTTGACTTTTGATTCCGACCTTTCCCTGAAGAGCTAGCCCAAGGTCTAACACAGCATTCGTCTTATTTCTCAATTCAGCCCAAAAACATCACTTTTGACAAACACCTCAGAAATGAAAAAGAAACACATATTCCTGTTCCCCACAGGCTGGAAAGCCGAATTCTCGCTTATTTTTCGATTCCGAGCCTACCCTGAAGAGCTAGCTCAAGGTCTAACACAGCATTCGCCTTATTTCTCAATTCAGCCCAAAAACATCACTTTTGACAAACACCTCAGAAATGAAAATGAAACACATATTCCTGTTCCCCACGGGCTGGAAAGCCGAATTCTCGCTTGATTTTCAATTCTGAGCCTACCCTGAAGAGCTAGCACAAAGTCTAACATAGCATTCGCCTTAGGACTCAATACAGCCAAAAAACATGACTTTTGACAAACACCTCAGAAATGAAAATGAAACACATATTCCTGTTCCCCACAGGCTGGAAAGCCGAATTTTCGCTTGATTTTCGATTCCGAGCCTACCCTGAAGAGCTAGCCCAAGGTCTAACACAGCATTCGTCTTATTTCTCAATTCAGCCCAAAAACATCACTTTTGACAAACACCTCAGAAATGAAAAAGAAACACATATTCCTGTTCCCCAAGGGCTGGAAAGCCGAATTCTCGCTTGATTTTCGATTCCGAGCCTACCCTGAAGAGCTAGCTCAAGGTCTAACACAGCATTCGCCTTATTTCTCAATTCAGCCCAAAAACATCATTTGACAAACACCTCAGAAATGAAAATGAAACACATATTCCTGTTCCCCAAAGGCTGGAAAGCCGAATTCTCGCTTCATTTTCGATTCCGAGCCTACCCTGAAGAGCTAGCCCAAAGTCTAACACTGCATTCGCCTTAGGATTCAATTCAGCCCAAAAACATCACTTTTGACAAACACCTCAGAAATGAAAAAGAAACACATATCCCTATTCCCCACGGGCTGGACAGCTGAATTCTCGCTTGATTTTCGATTCCAAGCCTACCCTGAAGAGCTAGCTCAAGGTCTAACACAGCATTCGCCTTATTTCTCAATTCAGCCCAAAAACATCACTTTTGACAAACACGTCAGAAATGAAAAAGAAACACATATTCCTGTTCCCCAAAGGCTGGAAAGCCGAATTCTCGCTTCATTTTCGATTCCGAGCCTACCCTGAAGAGCTAGCCCAAAGTCTAACACTGCATTCGCCTTAGGACTCAATACAGCCAAAAAACATGACTTTTGACAAACACCTCAGAAATGAAAATGAAACACATATTCCTGTTCCCCACAGGCTGGAAAGCTGAATTCTCGCTTGACTTTTGATTCCGACCTTTCCCTGAAGAGCTAGCCCAAGGTCTAACACAGCATTCGTCTTATTTCTCAATTCAGCCCAAAAACATCACTTTTGACAAACACCTCAGAAATGAAAAAGAAACACATATTCCTGTTCCCCACAGGCTGGAAAGCCGAATTCTCGCTTATTTTTCGATTCCGAGCCTACCCTGAAGAGCTAGCTCAAGGTCTAACACAGCATTCGCCTTATTTCTCAATTCAGCCCAAAAACATCACTTTTGACAAACACCTCAGAAATGAAAATGAAACACATATTCCTGTTCCCCACGGGCTGGAAAGCCGAATTCTTGCTTGATTTTCGATTCTGAGCGTACCCTGAAGAGCTAGCACAAAGTCTAACATAGCATTCGCCTTAGGACTCAATACAGCCAAAAAACATGACTTTTGACAAACACCTCAGAAATGAAAATGAAACACATATTCCTGTTCCCCACAGGCTGGAAAGCCGAATTTTCGCTTGATTTTCGATTCCGAGCCTACCCTGAAGAGCTAGCCCAAGGTCTAACACAGCATTCGTCTTATTTCTCAATTCAGCCCAAAAACATCACTTTTGACAAACACCTCAGAAATGAAAAAGAAACACATATTCCTGTTCCCCAAGGGCTGGAAAGCCGAATTCTCGCTTGATTTTCGATTCCGAGCCTACCCTGAAGAGCTAGCTCAAGGTCTAACACAGCATTCGCCTTATTTCTCAATTCAGCCCAAAAACATCATTTGACAAACACCTCAGAAATGAAAATGAAACACATATTCCTGTTCCCCAAAGGCTGGAAAGCCGAATTCTCGCTTCATTTTCGATTCCGAGCCTACCCTGAAGAGCTAGCCCAAAGTCTAACACTGCATTCGCCTTAGGATTCAATTCAGCCCAAAAACATCACTTTTGACAAACACCTCAGAAATGAAAAAGAAACACATATCCCTATTCCCCACGGGCTGGACAGCTGAATTCTCGCTTGATTTTCGATTCCAAGCCTACCCTGAAGAGCTAGCTCAAGGTCTAACACAGCATTCGCCTTATTTCTCAATTCAGCCCAAAAACATCACTTTTGACAAACACCTCAGAAATGAAAAAGAAACACATATTCCTGTTCCCCAAAGGCTGGAAAGCCGAATTCTCGCTTCATTTTCGATTCCGAGCCTACCCTGAAGAGCTAGCCCAAAGTCTAACACTGCATTCGCCTTAGGACTCAATACAGCCAAAAAACATGACTTTTGACAAACACCTCAGAAATGAAAATGAAACACATATTCCTGTTCCCCACAGGCTGGAAAGCTGAATTCTCGCTTGACTTTTGATTCCGACCTTTCCCTGAAGAGCTAGCCCAAGGTCTAACACAGCATTCGTCTTATTTCTCAATTCAGCCCAAAAACATCACTTTTGACAAACACCTCAGAAATGAAAAAGAAACACATATTCCTGTTCCCCACAGGCTGGAAAGCCGAATTCTCGCTTATTTTTCGATTCCGAGCCTACCCTGAAGAGCTAGCTCAAGGTCTAACACAGCATTCGCCTTATTTCTCAATTCAGCCCAAAAACATCACTTTTGACAAACACCTCAGAAATGAAAATGAAACACATATTCCTGTTCCCCACGGGCTGGAAAGCCGAATTCTCGCTTGATTTTCGATTCTGAGCCTACCCTGAAGAGCTAGCACAAAGTCTAACATAGCATTCGCCTTAGGACTCAATACAGCCAAAAAACATGACTTTTGACAAACACCTCAGAAATGAAAATGAAACACATATTCCTGTTCCCCACAGGCTGGAAAGCCGAATTTTCGCTTGATTTTCGATTCCGAGCCTACCCTGAAGAGCTAGCCCAAGGTCTAACACAGCATTCGTCTTATTTCTCAATTCAGCCCAAAAACATCACTTTTGACAAACACCTCAGAAATGAAAAAGAAACACATATTCCTGTTCCCCAAGGGCTGGAAAGCCGAATTCTCGCTTGATTTTCGATTCCGAGCCTACCCTGAAGAGCTAGCTCAAGGTCTAACACAGCATTCACCTTATTTCTCAATTCAGCCCAAAAACATCATTTGACAAACACCTCAGAAATGAAAATGAAACACATATTCCTGTTCCCCAAAGGCTGGAAAGCCGAATTCTCGCTTCATTTTCGATTCCGAGCCTACCCTGAAGAGCTAGCCCAAAGTCTAACACTGCATTCGCCTTAGGACTCAATACAGCCAAAAAACATGACTTTTGACAAACACCTCAGAAATGAAAATGAAACACATATTCCTGTTCCCCACAGGCTGGAAAGCTGAATTCTCGCTTGACTTTTGATTCCGACCTTTCCCTGAAGAGCTAGCCCAAGGTCTAACACAGCATTCGTCTTATTTCTCAATTCAGCCCAAAAACATCACTTTTGACAAACACCTCAGAAATGAAAAAGAAACACATATTCCTGTTCCCCACAGGCTGGAAAGCCGAATTCTCGCTTATTTTTCGATTCCGAGCCTACCCTGAAGAGCTAGCTCAAGGTCTAACACAGCATTCGCCTTATTTCTCAATTCAGCCCAAAAACATCACTTTTGACAAACACCTCAGAAATGAAAATGAAACACATATTCCTGTTCCCCACGGGCTGGAAAGCCGAATTCTCGCTTGATTTTCGATTCTGAGCCTACCCTGAAGAGCTAGCACAAAGTCTAACATAGCATTCGCCTTAGGACTCAATACAGCCAAAAAACATGACTTTTGACAAACACCTCAGAAATGAAAATGAAACACATATTCCTGTTCCCCACAGGCTGGAAAGCCGAATTTTCGCTTGATTTTCGATTCCGAGCCTACCCTGAAGAGCTAGCCCAAGGTCTAACACAGCATTCGTCTTATTTCTCAATTCAGCCCAAAAACATCACTTTTGACAAACACCTCAGAAATGAAAAAGAAACACATATTCCTGTTCCCCAAGGGCTGGAAAGCCGAATTCTCGCTTGATTTTCGATTCCGAGCCTACCCTGAAGAGCTAGCTCAAGGTCTAACACAGCATTCGCCTTATTTCTCAATTCAGCCCAAAAACATCATTTGACAAACACCTCAGAAATGAAAATGAAACACATATTCCTGTTCCCCAAAGGCTGGAAAGCCGAATTCTCGCTTCATTTTCGATTCCGAGCCTACCCTGAAGAGCTAGCCCAAAGTCTAACACTGCATTCGCCTTAGGATTCAATTCAGCCCAAAAACATCACTTTTGACAAACACCTCAGAAATGAAAAAGAAACACATATTCCTGTTCCCCACAGGCTGGAAAGCCGAATTCTCGCTTGATTTTCGATTCCGAGCCTACCCTGAAGAGCTAGCTCAAGGTCTAACACAGCATTCGCCTTATTTCTCAATTCAGCCCAAAAACATCACTTTTGACAAACACCTCAGAAATGAAAAAGAAACACATATTCCTGTTCCCCATGGGCTGGAAAGCCGAATTCTTGCTTGATTTTCGATTCCGAGCCTACCCTGAAGAGCTAGCCCAAAGTCTAACACAGCATTCGCCTTAGGACTGAATACAGCCAAAAAACATGACTTTTGACAAACACCTCAGAAATGAAAATGAAACACATATTCCTGTTCCCCACAGGCTGGAAAGCCGAATTCTCGCTTGATTTTTGATTCCGACCTTTCCCTGAAGAGGTAGCCCAAGGTCTAACACAGCATTCGCCTTAGGACTCAATACAGCCAAAAACATCACTTTTGACAAACACCTCAGAAATGAAAAAGAAACACATATTCCTGTTCCCCACAGGCTGGAAAGCCGAATTCTCGCTTGATTTTCGATTCCGAGCCTACCCTGAAGAGCTAGCTCAAGGTCTAACACAGCATTCGCCTTATTTCTCAATCCAGCCCAAAAACATCACTTTTGACAAACACCTCAGAAATGAAAAAGAAACACATATTCCTGTTCCCCACGGGCTGGAAAGCCGAATTCTCGCTTGATTTTCGATTCCGAGCCTACCCTGAAGAGCTAGCCCAAAGTCTAACACAGCATTCGCCTTAGGACTGAATACAGCCAAAAAACATGACTTTTGACAAACACCTCAGAAATGAAAATGAAACACATATTCCTGTTCCCCACGGGCTGGAAAACTGAATTCTCGCTTGATTTTCGATTCCGAGCCTACCCTGAAGAGCTAGCCCAAAGTCTAACACTGCATTCGCCTTAGGTCTCAATACAGCCAAAAAACATGACTTTTGACAAACACCTCAGAAATGAAAATGAAACACAGATTCCTGTTCCCCACAGCCTAGAAAGCCGAATTCTCGCTTGATTTTCGATTCCGAGCCTACCCTGAAGAGCTAGCTCACGGTCTAACACAGCATTCGCCTTAGGACTCAATACAGCCAAAAATATGACTTTTGACAAAGACCTCAGAAATGAAAATGAAACACAAATTCCTGTTCCCCACAGGCTGGAAAGCCGAATTCTCGCTTGATTTTCGATTCCGAGCCTACCCTGAAGAGCTAGCCCAAAGTCTAACACAGCATTCGCCTTAGGACTCAATACAGCCAAAAACATCACTTTTGACAAACACCTCAGAAATGAAAAAGAAACACATATTCCTGTTCCCCACAGGCTGGAAAGCCGAATTCTCGCTTGATTTTCGATTCCGAGCCTACCCTGAAGAGCTAGCTCACGATCTAACACAGCATTCCCCTTATTTCTCAATTCAGCCCAAAAACATCACTTTTGACAAACACCTCAGAAATGAAAAAGAAACACATATTCCTGTTCCCCACAGGCTGGAAAGCCAAATTCTCGCTTGATTTTTGATTCCGACCTTTCCCTGAAGAGCTAGCCCAAGGTCTAACACAGCATTCGCCTTAGGACTCAATACAGCCAAAAACATCACTTTTGACAAACACCTCAGAAATGAAAAAGAAACACATATTCCTGTTCCCCACAGGCTGGAAAGCCGAATTCTCGCTTGATTTTCGATTCCGAGCCTACCCTGAAGAGCTAGCTCACGATCTAACACAGCATTCCCCTTATTTCTCAATTCAGCCCAAAAACCTCACTTTTGACAAACACCTCAGAAATGAAAAAGAAACACATATTCCTGTTCCCCACAGGCTGGAAAGCCGAATTCCCGCTTGATTTTCGATTCCGAGCCTACCCTGAAGAGCTAGCTCAAGGTCTAACACAGCATTCGCCTTATTTCTCAATTCAGCCCAAAAACATCACTTTTGACAAACACCTCAGAAATGAAAATGAAACACATATTCCTGTTCCCCACGGGCTGGAAAGCCGAATTCTCGCTTGATTTTCGATTCTGAGCCTACCCTGAAGAGCTAGCCCAAAGTCTAACACTGCATTCGCCTTAGGACTCAATACAGCCAAAAAACATGACTTTTGACAAACACCTCAGAAATGAAAATGAAACACATATTCCTGTTCCCCACGGGCTGGAAAACTGAATTCTCGCTTGATTTTCGATTCCGAGCCTACCCTGAAGAGCTAGCCCAAAGTCTAACACTGCATTCGCCTTAGGTCTCAATACAGCCAAAAAACATGACTTTTGACAAACACCTCAGAAATGAAAATGAAACACAGATTCCTGTTCCCCACAGCCTGGAAAGCCGAATTCTCGCTTGATTTTCGATTCTGAGCCTACCCTGAAGAGCTAGCACAAAGTCTAACATAGCATTCGCCTTAGGACTCAATACAGCCAAAAAACATGACTTTTGACAAACACCTCAGAAATGAAAATGAAACACATATTCCTGTTCCCCACAGGCTGGAAAGCCGAATTTTCGCTTGATTTTCGATTCCGAGCCTACCCTGAAGAGCTAGCTCAAGGTCTAACACAGCATTCGCCTTATTTCTCAATTCAGCCCAAAAACATCATTTGACAAACACCTCAGAAATGAAAATGAAACACATATTCCTGTTCCCCAAAGGCTGGAAAGCCGAATTCTCGCTTCATTTTCGATTCCGAGCCTACCCTGAAGAGCTAGCCCAAAGTCTAACACTGCATTCGCCTTAGGATTCAATTCAGCCCAAAAACATCACTTTTGACAAACACCTCAGAAATGAAAAAGAAACACATATCCCTATTCCCCACGGGCTGGACAGCTGAATTCTCGCTTGATTTTCGATTCCAAGCCTACCCTGAAGAGCTAGCTCAAGGTCTAACACAGCATTCGCCTTATTTCTCAATTCAGCCCAAAAACATCACTTTTGACAAACACCTCAGAAATGAAAATGAAACACATATTCCTGTTCCCCACGGGCTGGAAAGCCGAATTCTCGCTTGATTTTCGATTCTGAGCCTACCCTGAAGAGCTAGCACAAAGTCTAACATAGCATTCGCCTTAGGACTCAATACAGCCAAAAAACATGACTTTTGACAAACACCTCAGAAATGAAAATGAAACACATATTCCTGTTCCCCACAGGCTGGAAAGCCGAATTCTCGCTTATTTTTCGATTCCGAGCCTACCCTGAAGAGCTAGCTCAAGGTCTAACACAGCATTCGCCTTATTTCTCAATTCAGCCCAAAAACATCACTTTTGACAAACACCTCAGAAATGAAAATGAAACACATATTCCTGTTCCCCACGGGCTGGAAAGCCGAATTCTCGCTTGATTTTCGATTCTGAGCCTACCCTGAAGAGCTAGCACAAAGTCTAACATAGCATTCGCCTTAGGACTCAATACAGCCAAAAAACATGACTTTTGACAAACACCTCAGAAATGAAAATGAAACACATATTCCTGTTCCCCACAGGCTGGAAAGCCGAATTTTCGCTTGATTTTCGATTCCGAGCCTACCCTGAAGAGCTAGCACAAAGTCTAACATAGCATTCGCCTTAGGACTCAATACAGCCAAAAAACATGACTTTTGACAAACACCTCAGAAATGAAAATGAAACACATATTCCTGTTCCCCACAGGCTGGAAAGCCGAATTTTCGCTTGATTTTCGATTCCGAGCCTACCCTGAAGAGCTAGCCCAAGGTCTAACACAGCATTCGTCTTATTTCTCAATTCAGCCCAAAAACATCACTTTTGACAAACACCTCAGAAATGAAAAAGAAACACATATTCCTGTTCCCCAAGGGCTGGAAAGCCGAATTCTCGCTTGATTTTCGATTCCGAGCCTACCCTGAAGAGCTAGCTCAAGGTCTAACACAGCATTCGCCTTATTTCTCAATTCAGCCCAAAAACATCATTTGACAAACACCTCAGAAATGAAAATGAAACACATATTCCTGTTCCCCAAAGGCTGGAAAGCCGAATTCTCGCTTCATTTTCGATTCCGAGCCTACCCTGAAGAGCTAGCCCAAAGTCTAACACTGCATTCGCCTTAGGATTCAATTCAGCCCAAAAACATCACTTTTGACAAACACCTCAGAAATGAAAAAGAAACACATATCCCTATTCCCCACGGGCTGGACAGCTGAATTCTCGCTTGATTTTCGATTCCAAGCCTACCCTGAAGAGCTAGCTCAAGGTCTAACACAGCATTCGCCTTATTTCTCAATTCAGCCCAAAAACATCACTTTTGACAAACACGTCAGAAATGAAAAAGAAACACATATTCCTGTTCCCCAAAGGCTGGAAAGCCGAATTCTCGCTTCATTTTCGATTCCGAGCCTACCCTGAAGAGCTAGCCCAAAGTCTAACACTGCATTCGCCTTAGGACTCAATACAGCCAAAAAACATGACTTTTGACAAACACCTCAGAAATGAAAATGAAACACATATTCCTGTTCCCCACAGGCTGGAAAGCTGAATTCTCGCTTGACTTTTGATTCCGACCTTTCCCTGAAGAGCTAGCCCAAGGTCTAACACAGCATTCGTCTTATTTCTCAATTCAGCCCAAAAACATCACTTTTGACAAACACCTCAGAAATGAAAAAGAAACACATATTCCTGTTCCCCACAGGCTGGAAAGCCGAATTTTCGCTTGATTTTCGATTCCGAGCCTACCCTGAAGAGCTAGCCCAAGGTCTAACACAGCATTCGTCTTATTTCTCAATTCAGCCCAAAAACATCACTTTTGACAAACACCTCAGAAATGAAAAAGAAACACATATTCCTGTTCCCCAAGGGCTGGAAAGCCGAATTCTCGCTTGATTTTCGATTCCGAGCCTACCCTGAAGAGCTAGCTCAAGGTCTAACACAGCATTCGCCTTATTTCTCAATTCAGCCCAAAAACATCATTTGACAAACACCTCAGAAATGAAAATGAAACACATATTCCTGTTCCCCAAAGGCTGGAAAGCCGAATTCTCGCTTCATTTTCGATTCCGAGCCTACCCTGAAGAGCTAGCCCAAAGTCTAACACTGCATTCGCCTTAGGATTCAATTCAGCCCAAAAAAATCACTTTTGACAAACACCTCAGAAATGAAAAAGAAACACATATCCCTATTCCCCACGGGCTGGACAGCTGAATTCTCGCTTGATTTTCGATTCCAAGCCTACCCTGAAGAGCTAGCTCAAGGTCTAACACAGCATTCGCCTTATTTCTCAATTCAGCCCAAAAACATCACTTTTGACAAACACCTCAGAAATGAAAAAGAAACACATATTCCTGTTCCCCAAAGGCTGGAAAGCCGAATTCTCGCTTCATTTTCGATTCCGAGCCTACCCTGAAGAGCTAGCCCAAAGTCTAACACTGCATTCGCCTTAGGACTCAATACAGCCAAAAAACATGACTTTTGACAAACACCTCAGAAATGAAAATGAAACACATATTCCTGTTCCCCACAGGCTGGAAAGCTGAATTCTCGCTTGACTTTTGATTCCGACCTTTCCCTGAAGAGCTAGCCCAAGGTCTAACACAGCATTCGTCTTATTTCTCAATTCAGCCCAAAAACATCACTTTTGACAAACACCTCAGAAATGAAAAAGAAACACATATTCCTGTTCCCCACAGGCTGGAAAGCCGAATTCTCGCTTATTTTTCGATTCCGAGCCTACCCTGAAGAGCTAGCTCAAGGTCTAACACAGCATTCGCCTTATTTCTCAATTCAGCCCAAAAACATCACTTTTGACAAACACCTCAGAAATGAAAATGAAACACATATTCCTGTTCCCCACGGGCTGGAAAGCCGAATTCTCGCTTGATTTTCGATTCTGAGCCTACCCTGAAGAGCTAGCACAAAGTCTAACATAGCATTCGCCTTAGGACTCAATACAGCCAAAAAACATGACTTTTGACAAACACCTCAGAAATGAAAATGAAACACATATTCCTGTTCCCCACAGGCTGGAAAGCCGAATTTTCGCTTGATTTTCGATTCCGAGCCTACCCTGAAGAGCTAGCCCAAGGTCTAACACAGCATTCGTCTTATTTCTCAATTCAGCCCAAAAACATCACTTTTGACAAACACCTCAGAAATGAAAAAGAAACACATATTCCTGTTCCCCAAGGGCTGGAAAGCCGAATTCTCGCTTGATTTTCGATTCCGAGCCTACCCTGAAGAGCTAGCTCAAGGTCTAACACAGCATTCACCTTATTTCTCAATTCAGCCCAAAAACATCATTTGACAAACACCTCAGAAATGAAAATGAAACACATATTCCTGTTCCCCAAAGGCTGGAAAGCCGAATTCTCGCTTCATTTTCGATTCCGAGCCTACCCTGAAGAGCTAGCCCAAAGTCTAACACTGCATTCGCCTTAGGACTCAATACAGCCAAAAAACATGACTTTTGACAAACACCTCAGAAATGAAAATGAAACACATATTCCTGTTCCCCACAGGCTGGAAAGCTGAATTCTCGCTTGACTTTTGATTCCGACCTTTCCCTGAAGAGCTAGCCCAAGGTCTAACACATCATTCGTCTTATTTCTCAATTCAGCCCAAAAACATCACTTTTGACAAACACCTCAGAAATGAAAAAGAAACACATATTCCTGTTCCCCACAGGCTGGAAAGCCGAATTCTCGCTTATTTTTCGATTCCGAGCCTACCCTGAAGAGCTAGCTCAAGGTCTAACACAGCATTCGCCTTATTTCTCAATTCAGCCCAAAAACATCACTTTTGACAAACACCTCAGAAATGAAAATGAAACACATATTCCTGTTCCCCACGGGCTGGAAAGCCGAATTCTCGCTTGATTTTCGATTCTGAGCCTACCCTGAAGAGCTAGCACAAAGTCTAACATAGCATTCGCCTTAGGACTCAATACAGCCAAAAAACATGACTTTTGACAAACACCTCAGAAATGAAAATGAAACACATATTCCTGTTCCCCACAGGCTGGAAAGCCGAATTTTCGCTTGATTTTCGATTCCGAGCCTACCCTGAAGAGCTAGCCCAAGGTCTAACACAGCATTCGTCTTATTTCTCAATTCAGCCCAAAAACATCACTTTTGACAAACACCTCAGAAATGAAAAAGAAACACATATTCCTGTTCCCCAAGGGCTGGAAAGCCGAATTCTCGCTTGATTTTCGATTCCGAGCCTACCCTGAAGAGCTAGCTCAAGGTCTAACACAGCATTCGCCTTATTTCTCAATTCAGCCCAAAAACATCATTTGACAAACACCTCAGAAATGAAAATGAAACACATATTCCTGTTCCCCAAAGGCTGGAAAGCCGAATTCTCGCTTCATTTTCGATTCCGAGCCTACCCTGAAGAGCTAGCCCAAAGTCTAACACTGCATTCGCCTTAGGACTCAATACAGCCAAAAAACATGACTTTTGACAAACACCTCAGAAATGAAAATGAAACACATATTCCTGTTCCCCACAGGCTGGAAAGCTGAATTCTCGCTTGACTTTTGATTCCGACCTTTCCCTGAAGAGCTAGCCAAAGGTCTAACACAGCATTCGTCTTATTTCTCAATTCAGCCCAAAAACATCACTTTTGACAAACACCTCAGAAATGAAAAAGAAACACATATTCCTGTTCCCCACAGGCTGGAAAGCCGAATTCTCGCTTATTTTTCGATTCCGAGCCTACCCTGAAGAGCTAGCTCAAGGTCTAACACAGCATTCGCCTTATTTCTCAATTCAGCCCAAAAACATCACTTTTGACAAACACCTCAGAAATGAAAATGAAACACATATTCCTGTTCCCCACGGGCTGGAAAGCCGAATTCTCGCTTGATTTTCGATTCTGAGCCTACCCTGAAGAGCTAGCACAAAGTCTAACACAGCATTCGCCTTATTTCTCAATTCAGCCCAAAAACATCACTTTTGACAAACACCTCAGAAATGAAAAAGAAACACATATTCCTGTTCCCCATGGGCTGGAAAGCCGAATTCTTGCTTGATTTTCGATTCCGAGCCTACCCTGAAGAGCTAGCCCAAAGTCTAACACAGCATTCGCCTTAGGACTGAATACAGCCAAAAAACATGACTTTTGACAAACACCTCAGAAATGAAAATGAAACACATATTCCTGTTCCCCACAGGCTGGAAAGCCGAATTCTCGCTTGATTTTTGATTCCGACCTTTCCCTGAAGAGGTAGCCCAAGGTCTAACACAGCATTCGCCTTAGGACTCAATACAGCCAAAAACATCACTTTTGACAAACACCTCAGAAATGAAAAAGAAACACATATTCCTGTTCCCCACAGGCTGGAAAGCCGAATTCTCGCTTGATTTTCGATTCCGAGCCTACCCTGAAGAGCTAGCTCAAGGTCTAACACAGCATTCGCCTTATTTCTCAATCCAGCCCAAAAACATCACTTTTGACAAACACCTCAGAAATGAAAAAGAAACACATATTCCTGTTCCCCACGGGCTGGAAAGCCGAATTCTCGCTTGATTTTCGATTCCGAGCCTACCCTGAAGAGCTAGCCCAAAGTCTAACACAGCATTCGCCTTAGGACTGAATACAGCCAAAAAACATGACTTTTGACAAACACCTCAGAAATGAAAATGAAACACATATTCCTGTTCCCCACGGGCTGGAAAACTGAATTCTCGCTTGATTTTCGATTCCGAGCCTACCCTGAAGAGCTAGCCCAAAGTCTAACACTGCATTCGCCTTAGGTCTCAATACAGCCAAAAAACATGACTTTTGACAAACACCTCAGAAATGAAAATGAAACACAGATTCCTGTTCCCCACAGCCTAGAAAGCCGAATTCTCGCTTGATTTTCGATTCCGAGCCTACCCTGAAGAGCTAGCTCACGGTCTAACACAGCATTCGCCTTAGGACTCAATACAGCCAAAAATATGACTTTTGACAAAGACCTCAGAAATGAAAATGAAACACAAATTCCTGTTCCCCACAGGCTGGAAAGCCGAATTCTCGCTTGATTTTCGATTCCGAGCCTACCCTGAAGAGCTAGCCCAAAGTCTAACACAGCATTCGCCTTAGGACTCAATACAGCCAAAAACATCACTTTTGACAAACACCTCAGAAATGAAAAAGAAACACATATTCCTGTTCCCCACAGGCTGGAAAGCCGAATTCTCGCTTGATTTTCGATTCCGAGCCTACCCTGAAGAGCTAGCTCACGATCTAACACAGCATTCCCCTTATTTCTCAATTCAGCCCAAAAACATCACTTTTGACAAACACCTCAGAAATGAAAAAGAAACACATATTCCTGTTCCCCACAGGCTGGAAAGCCAAATTCTCGCTTGATTTTTGATTCCGACCTTTCCCTGAAGAGCTAGCCCAAGGTCTAACACAGCATTCGCCTTAGGACTCAATACAGCCAAAAACATCACTTTTGACAAACACCTCAGAAATGAAAAAGAAACACATATTCCTGTTCCCCACAGGCTGGAAAGCCGAATTCTCGCTTGATTTTCGATTCCGAGCCTACCCTGAAGAGCTAGCTCACGATCTAACACAGCATTCCCCTTATTTCTCAATTCAGCCCAAAAACCTCACTTTTGACAAACACCTCAGAAATGAAAAAGAAACACATATTCCTGTTCCCCACAGGCTGGAAAGCCGAATTCCCGCTTGATTTTCGATTCCGAGCCTACCCTGAAGAGCTAGCTCAAGGTCTAACACAGCATTCGCCTTATTTCTCAATTCAGCCCAAAAACATCACTTTTGACAAACACCTCAGAAATGAAAATGAAACACATATTCCTGTTCCCCACGGGCTGGAAAGCCGAATTCTCGCTTGATTTTCGATTCTGAGCCTACCCTGAAGAGCTAGCCCAAAGTCTAACACTGCATTCGCCTTAGGACTCAATACAGCCAAAAAACATGACTTTTGACAAACACCTCAGAAATGAAAATGAAACACATATTCCTGTTCCCCACGGGCTGGAAAACTGAATTCTCGCTTGATTTTCGATTCCGAGCCTACCCTGAAGAGCTAGCCCAAAGTCTAACACTGCATTCGCCTTAGGTCTCAATACAGCCAAAAAACATGACTTTTGACAAACACCTCAGAAATGAAAATGAAACACAGATTCCTGTTCCCCACAGCCTGGAAAGCCGAATTCTCGCTTGATTTTCGATTCCGAGCCTACCCTGAAGAGCTAGCTCACGGTCTAACACAGCATTCGCCTTAGGACTCAATACAGCCAAAAATATGACTTTTGACAAACACCTCAGAAATGAAAATGAAACACAGATTCCTGTTCCCCACAGGCTGGAAAACCGAATTCTCGCTTGATTTTCGATTCCGAGCCTACCCTGAAGAGCTAGCCCAAAGTCTAACACAGCATTCGCCTTAGGACTCAATACAGCCAAAAATATGACTTTTGACAAACACCTCAGAAATGAAAATGAAACACATATTCCTGTTCCCCACAGGCTGGAAAGCCGAATTCTCGCTTGATTTTTGATTCCGACCTTTTCCTGAAGAGCTAGCCCAAGGTCTAACACAGCATTCGTCTTATTTCTCAATTCAGCCCAAAAACATCACTTTTGACAAACACCTCAGAAATGAAAAAGAAACACATATTCCTGTTCCCCAAGGGCTGGAAAGCCGAATTCTCGCTTGATTTTCGATTCCGAGCCTACCCTGAAGAGCTAGCTCAAGGTCTAACACAGCATTCACCTTATTTCTCAATTCAGCCCAAAAACATCATTTGACAAACACCTCAGAAATGAAAATGAAACACATATTCCTGTTCCCCAAAGGCTGGAAAGCCGAATTCTCGCTTCATTTTCGATTCCGAGCCTACCCTGAAGAGCTAGCCCAAAGTCTAACACTGCATTCGCCTTAGGACTCAATACAGCCAAAAAACATGACTTTTGACAAACACCTCAGAAATGAAAATGAAACACATATTCCTGTTCCCCACAGGCTGGAAAGCTGAATTCTCGCTTGACTTTTGATTCCGACCTTTCCCTGAAGAGCTAGCCCAAGGTCTAACACAGCATTCGTCTTATTTCTCAATTCAGCCCAAAAACATCACTTTTGACAAACACCTCAGAAATGAAAAAGAAACACATATTCCTGTTCCCCACAGGCTGGAAAGCCGAATTCTCGCTTATTTTTCGATTCCGAGCCTACCCTGAAGAGCTAGCTCAAGGTCTAACACAGCATTCGCCTTATTTCTCAATTCAGCCCAAAAACATCACTTTTGACAAACACCTCAGAAATGAAAATGAAACACATATTCCTGTTCCCCACGGGCTGGAAAGCCGAATTCTCGCTTGATTTTCGATTCTGAGCCTACCCTGAAGAGCTAGCACAAAGTCTAACATAGCATTCGCCTTAGGACTCAATACAGCCAAAAAACATGACTTTTGACAAACACCTCAGAAATGAAAATGAAACACATATTCCTGTTCCCCACAGGCTGGAAAGCCGAATTTTCGCTTGATTTTCGATTCCGAGCCTACCCTGAAGAGCTAGCCCAAGGTCTAACACAGCATTCGTCTTATTTCTCAATTCAGCCCAAAAACATCACTTTTGACAAACACCTCAGAAATGAAAAAGAAACACATATTCCTGTTCCCCAAGGGCTGGAAAGCCGAATTCTCGCTTGATTTTCGATTCCGAGCCTACCCTGAAGAGCTAGCTCAAGGTCTAACACAGCATTCGCCTTATTTCTCAATTCAGCCCAAAAACATCATTTGACAAACACCTCAGAAATGAAAATGAAACACATATTCCTGTTCCCCAAAGGCTGGAAAGCCGAATTCTCGCTTCATTTTCGATTCCGAGCCTACCCTGAAGAGCTAGCCCAAAGTCTAACACTGCATTCGCCTTAGGACTCAATACAGCCAAAAAACATGACTTTTGACAAACACCTCAGAAATGAAAATGAAACACATATTCCTGTTCCCCACAGGCTGGAAAGCTGAATTCTCGCTTGACTTTTGATTCCGACCTTTCCCTGAAGAGCTAGCCCAAGGTCTAACACAGCATTCGTCTTATTTCTCAATTCAGCCCAAAAACATCACTTTTGACAAACACCTCAGAAATGAAAAAGAAACACATATTCCTGTTCCCCACAGGCTGGAAAGCCGAATTCTCGCTTATTTTTCGATTCCGATCCTACCCTGAAGAGCTAGCTCAAGGTCTAACACAGCATTCGCCTTATTTCTCAATTCAGCCCAAAAACATCACTTTTGACAAACACCTCAGAAATGAAAATGAAACACATATTCCTGTTCCCCACGGGCTGGAAAGCCGAATTCTCGCTTGATTTTCGATTCTGAGCCTACCCTGAAGAGCTAGCACAAAGTCTAACATAGCATTCGCCTTAGGACTCAATACAGCCAAAAAACATGACTTTTGACAAACACCTCAGAAATGAAAATGAAACACATATTCCTGTTCCCCACAGGCTGAAAAGCCGAATTTTCGCTTGATTTTCGATTCCGAGCCTACCCTGAAGAGCTAGCCCAAGGTCTAACACAGCATTCGTCTTATTTCTCAATTCAGCCCAAAAACATCACTTTTGACAAACACCTCAGAAATGAAAAAGAAACACATATTCCTGTTCCCCAAGGGCTGGAAAGCCGAATTCTCGCTTGATTTTCGATTCCGAGCCTACCCTGAAGAGCTAGCTCAAGGTCTAACACAGCATTCGCCTTATTTCTCAATTCAGCCCAAAAACATCATTTGACAAACACCTCAGAAATGAAAATGAAACACATATTCCTGTTCCCCAAAGGCTGGAAAGCCGAATTCTCGCTTCATTTTCGATTCCGAGCCTACCCTGAAGAGCTAGCCCAAAGTCTAACACTGCATTCGCCTTAGGATTCAATTCAGCCCAAAAACATCACTTTTGACAAACACCTCAGAAATGAAAAAGAAACACATATTCCTGTTCCCCACAGGCTGGAAAGCCGAATTCTCGCTTGATTTTCGATTCCGAGCCTACCCTGAAGAGCTAGCTCAAGGTCTAACACAGCATTCGCCTTATTTCTCAATTCAGCCCAAAAACATCACTTTTGACAAACACCTCAGAAATGAAAAAGAAACACATATTCCTGTTCCCCATGGGCTGGAAAGCCGAATTCTTGCTTGATTTTCGATTCCGAGCCTACCCTGAAGAGCTAGCCCAAAGTCTAACACAGCATTCGCCTTAGGACTGAATACAGCCAAAAAACATGACTTTTGACAAACACCTCAGAAATGAAAATGAAACACATATTCCTGTTCCCCACAGGCTGGAAAGCCGAATTCTCGCTTGATTTTTGATTCCGACCTTTCCCTGAAGAGGTAGCCCAAGGTCTAACACAGCATTCGCCTTAGGACTCAATACAGCCAAAAACATCACTTTTGACAAACACCTCAGAAATGAAAAAGAAACACATATTCCTGTTCCCCACAGGCTGGAAAGCCGAATTCTCGCTTGATTTTCGATTCCGAGCCTACCCTGAAGAGCTAGCTCAAGGTCTAACACAGCATTCGCCTTATTTCTCAATTCAGCCCAAAAACATCACTTTTGACAAACACCTCAGAAATGAAAAAGAAACACATATTCCTGTTCCCCACGGGCTGGAAAGCCGAATTCTCGCTTGATTTTCGATTCCGAGCCTACCCTGAAGAGCTAGCTCACGGTCTAACACAGCATTCGCCTTAGGACTGAATACAGCCAAAAAACATGACTTTTGACAAACACCTCAGAAATGAAAATGAAACACATATTCCTGTTCCCCACGGGCTGGAAAACTGAATTCTCGCTTGATTTTCGATTCCGAGCCTACCCTGAAGAGCTAGCCCAAAGTCTAACACTGCATTCGCCTTAGGTCTCAATACAGCCAAAAAACATGACTTTTGACAAACACCTCAGAAATGAAAATGAAACACAGATTCCTGTTCCCCACAGCCTAGAAAGCCGAATTCTCGCTTGATTTTCGATTCCGAGCCTACCCTGAAGAGCTAGCTCACGGTCTAACACAGCATTCGCCTTAGGACTCAATACAGCCAAAAATATGACTTTTGACAAAGACCTCAGAAATGAAAATGAAACACAAATTCCTGTTCCCCACAGGCTGGAAAGCCGAATTCTCGCTTGATTTTCGATTCCGAGCCTACCCTGAAGAGCTAGCCCAAAGTCTAACACAGCATTCGCCTTAGGACTCAATACAGCCAAAAATATGACTTTTGACAAACACCTCAGAAATGAAAAAGAAACACATATTCCTGTTCCCCACAGGCTGGAAAGCCGAATTCTCGCTTGATTTTTGATTCCGACCTTTCCCTGAAGAGCTAGCCCAAGGTCTAACACAGCATTCGCCTTAGGACTCAATACAGCCAAAAACATCACTTTTGACAAACACCTCAGAAATGAAAAAGAAACACATATTCCTGTTCCCCACAGGCTGGAAAGCCGAATTCTCGCTTGATTTTCGATTCCGAGCCTACCCTGAAGAGCTAGCTCACGATCTAACACAGCATAACACTTATTTCTCAATTCAGCCCAAAAACATCACTTTTGACAAACACCTCAGAAATGAAAAAGAAACACATATTCCTGTTCCCCACAGGCTGGAAAGCCAAATTCTCGCTTGATTTTTGATTCCGACCTTTCCCTGAAGAGCTAGCCCAACGTCTAACACAGCATTCGCCTTAGGACTCAATACAGCCAAAAACATCACTTTTGACAAACACCTCAGAAATGAAAAAGAAACACATATTCCTGTTCCCCACAGGCTGGAAAGCCGAATTCTCGCTTGATTTTCGATTCCGAGCCTACCCTGAAGAGCTAGCTCACGATCTAACACAGCATTCCCCTTATTTCTCAATTCAGCCCAAAAACCTCACTTTTGACAAACACCTCAGAAATGAAAAAGAAACACATATTCCTGTTCCCCACAGGCTGGAAAGCCGAATTCCCGCTTGATTTTCGATTCCGAGCCTACCCTGAAGAGCTAGCTCAAGGTCTAACACAGCATTCGCCTTATTTCTCAATTCAGCCCAAAAACATCACTTTTGACAAACACCTCAGAAATGAAAATGAAACACATATTCCTGTTCCCCACGGGCTGGAAAGCCGAATTCTCGCTTGATTTTCGATTCTGAGCCTACCCTGAAGAGCTAGCCCAAAGTCTAACACTGCATTCGCCTTAGGACTCAATACAGCCAAAAAACATGACTTTTGACAAACACCTCAGAAATGAAAATGAAACACATATTCCTGTTCCCCACGGGCTGGAAAACTGAATTCTCGCTTGATTTTCGATTCCGAGCCTACCCTGAAGAGCTAGCCCAAAGTCTAACACTGCATTCGCCTTAGGTCTCAATACAGCCAAAAAACATGACTTTTGACAAACACCTTAGAAATGAAAATGAAACACAGATTCCTGTTCCCCACAGCCTGGAAAGCCGAATTCTCGCTTGATTTTCGATTCCGAGCCTACCCTGAAGAGCTAGCTCACGGTCTAACACAGCATTCGCCTTAGGACTCAATACAGCCAAAAATATGACTTTTGACAAACACCTCAGAAATGAAAATGAAACACAGATTCCTGTTCCCCACAGGCTGGAAAACCGAATTCTCGCTTGATTTTCGATTCCGAGCCTACCCTGAAGAGCTAGCCCAAAGTCTAACACAGCATTCGCCTTAGGACTCAATACAGCCAAAAATATGACTTTTGACAAACACCTCAGAAATGAAAATGAAACACATATTCCTGTTCCCCACAGGCTGGAAAGCCGAATTCTCGCTTGATTTTTGATTCCGACCTTTTCCTGAAGAGCTAGCCCAAGGTCTAACACAATTCGCCTTATTTCTAAATTCAGCCCAAAAACATCACTTTTGACAAACACCTCAGAAATGAAAAAGAAACACATACTCCTGTTCCCCACGGGCTGGAAAGCCGAATTCCCACTTGATTTTCTATTCCGAGCCTACCCTGAAGAGCTAGCCCAAAGTCTAACACAGCATTCGCCTTATTTCTAAATTCAGCCCAAAAACATCACTTTTGACAAACACCTCAGAAATGAAAATGAAACACATATTCCTGTTCCCCACAGGCTGGAAAGCCGAATTCTCGCTTGATTTTTGATTCTGACCTTTCCCTGAAGAGCTAGCCCAAGGTCTAACACAGCATTCGCCTTAGGACTCAATACAGCCAAAAACATCACTTTTGACAAACACCTCAGAAATGAAAATGAAACACATATTCCTGTTCCCCACGAGCTGGAAAGCCGAATTCTTGCTTGATTTTTGATTCCGACCTTTCCCTGAAGAGCTAGCCCAAAGTCTAACACCGCATTCGCCTTATTTCTCAATTCAGCCCAAAAACCTCACTTTTGACAAACACCTCAGAAATGAAAAAGAAACACATATCCCTATTCCCCACGGGCTGGACAGCTGAATTCTCACTTGATTTTCGATTCCAAGCCTACCCTGAAGAGCTAGCTCAAGGTCTAACACAGCATTCGCCTTATTTCTCAATTCAGACCAAAAACATCACTTTTGACAAACACCTCAGAAATGAAAAAGAAACACATACTCCTGTTCCCCACGGGCTGGAAAGCCGAATTCCCACTTGATTTTCTATTCCGAGCCTACCCTGAAGAGCTAGCCCAAAGTCTAACACAGCATTCGCCTTATTTCTAAATTCAGCCCAAAAACATCACTTTTGACAAACACCTCAGAAATGAAAATGAAACACATATTCCTGTTCCCCACAGGCTGGAAAGCCGAATTCTCGCTTGATTTTTGATTCTGACCTTTCCCTGAAGAGCTAGCCCAAGGTCTAACACAGCATTCGCCTTAGGACTCAATACAGCCAAAAACATCACTTTGACAAACACCTCAGAAATGAAAATGAAACACATATTCCTGTTCCCCACGAGCTGGAAAGCCGAATTCTCGCTTGATTTTTGATTCCGACCTTTCCCTGAAGAGCTAGCCCAAAGTCTAACACCGCATTCGCCTTATTTCTCAATTCAGCCCAAAAACATCACTTTTGACAAACACCTCAGAAATGAAAATGAACCACATATTCCTGTTCCCCATGGGCTGGAAAGCCGAATTCTCGCTTGATTTTCGATTCTGAGCCTACCCTGAAGAGCTAGCCCAAAGTCTAACACTGCATTCGCCTTAGGACTCAATACAGCCAAAAAACATGACTTTTGACAAACACCTCAGAAATGAAAATGAAACACATATTCCTGTTCCCCACAGTCTGGAAAGCTGAATTCTCGCTTGATTTTTGATTCCGACCTTTTCCTGAAGAGCTAGCCCAAGGTCTAACACAGCATTCGCCTTATTTCTAAATTCAGCCCAAAAACATCACTTTTGACAAACACCTCAGAAATGAAAAAGAAACACATATTCCTGTTCCCCACGGGCTGGAAAGCCAAATTCTCGCTTGATTTTCGATTCCGAGCCTACCCTGAAGAGCTAGCCCAAAGTCTAACACAGCATTCGCCTTAGGACTCAATACAGCCAAAAATTAGACTTTTGACAAACACCTCAGAAATGAAAATGAAACACATATTCCTGTTCCCCACAGGCTGGAAAGCCGAATTCTCGCTTGATTTTCGATTCCGACCTTTTCCTGAAGAGCTAGCCCAAGGTCTAACACAGCATTCGCCTTATTTCTAAATTCAGCCCAAAAACATCACTTTTGACAAACACCTCAGAAATGAAAAAGAAACACATATCCCTATTCCCACGGGCTGGAAAGCCGAATTCCCACTTGATTTTCGATTCCGAGCCTACCCTGAAGAGCTAGCCCAAAGTCTAACACAGCATTCGCCTTAGGACTGAATACAGCCAAAAAACATGACTTTTGACAAACACCTCAGAAATGAAAATGAAACACATATTCCTGTTCCCCACAGGCTGGAAAGCCGAATTCTCGCTTGATTTTTGATTCTGACCTTTCCCTGAAGAGCTAGCCCAAGGTCTAACACAGCATTCGCCTTAGGACTCAATACAGCCAAAAACATCACTTTTGACAAACACCTCAGAAATGAAAATGAAACACATATTCCTGTTCCCCACGAGCTGGAAAGCCAAATTCTCGCTTGATTTTCGATTCCGAGCCTACCCTGAAGAGCTAGCCCAAAGTCTAACACAGCATTCGCCTTAGGACTCAATACAGCCAAAAATATGACTTTTGACAAACACCTCAGAAATGAAAATGAAACACATATTCCTGTTCCCCACGAGCTGGAAAGCCGAATTCTTGCTTGATTTTTGATTCCGACCTTTCCCTGAAGAGCTAGCCCAAAGTCTAACACCGCATTCGCCTTATTTCTCAATTCAGCCCAAAAACCTCACTTTTGACAAACACCTCAGAAATGAAAAAGAAACACATATCCCTATTCCCCACGGGCTGGACAGCTGAATTCTCACTTGATTTTCGATTCCAAGCCTACCCTGAAGAGCTAGCTCAAGGTCTAACACAGCATTCGCCTTATTTCTCAATTCAGACCAAAAACATCACTTTTGACAAACACCTCAGAAATGAAAAAGAAACACATACTCCTGTTCCCCACGGGCTGGAAAGCCGAATTCCCACTTGATTTTCTATTCCGAGCCTACCCTGAAGAGCTAGCCCAAAGTCTAACACAGCATTCGCCTTATTTCTAAATTCAGCCCAAAAACATCACTTTTGACAAACACCTCAGAAATGAAAATGAAACACATATTCCTGTTCCCCACAGGCTGGAAAGCCGAATTCTCGCTTGATTTTTGATTCTGACCTTTCCCTGAAGAGCTAGCCCAAGGTCTAACACAGCATTCGCCTTAGGACTCAATACAGCCAAAAACATCACTTTTGACAAACACCTCAGAAATGAAAATGAAACACATATTCCTGTTCCCCACGAGCTGGAAAGCCGAATTCTCGCTTGATTTTTGATTCCGACCTTTCCCTGAAGAGCTAGCCCAAAGTCTAACACCGCATTCGCCTTATTTCTCAATTCAGCCCAAAAACATCACTTTTGACAAACACCTCAGAAATGAAAATGAACCACATATTCCTGTTCCCCATGGGCTGGAAAGCCGAATTCTCGCTTGATTTTTGATTCTGAGCCTACCCTGAAGAGCTAGCCCAAAGTCTAACACTGCATTCGCCTTAGGACTCAATACAGCCAAAAAACATGACTTTTGACAAACACCTCAGAAATGAAAATGAAACACATATTCCTGTTCCCCACAGTCTGGAAAGCTGAATTCTCGCTTGATTTTTGATTCCGACCTTTTCCTGAAGAGCTAGCCCAAGGTCTAACACAGCATTCGCCTTATTTCTAAATTCAGCCCAAAAACATCACTTTTGACAAACACCTCAGAAATGAAAAAGAAACACATATTCCTGTTCCCCACGGGCTGGAAAGCCAAATTCTCGCTTGATTTTCGATTCCGAGCCTACCCTGAAGAGCTAGCCCAAAGTCTAACACAGCATTCGCCTTAGGACTCAATACAGCCAAAAATTAGACTTTTGACAAACACCTCAGAAATGAAAATGAAACACATATTCCTGTTCCCCACAGGCTGGAAAGCCGAATTCTCGCTTGATTTTCGATTCCGACCTTTTCCTGAAGAGCTAGCCCAAGGTCTAACACAGCATTCGCCTTATTTCTAAATTCAGCCCAAAAACATCACTTTTGACAAACACCTCAGAAATGAAAAAGAAACACATATCCCTATTCCCCACGGGCTGGAAAGCCGAATTCCCACTTGATTTTCGATTCCGAGCCTACCCTGAAGAGCTAGCCCAAAGTCTAACACAGCATTCGCCTTAGGACTGAATACAGCCAAAAAACATGACTTTTGACAAACACCTCAGAAATGAAAATGAAACACATATTCCTGTTCCCCACAGGCTGGAAAGCCGAATTCTCGCTTGATTTTTGATTCTGACCTTTCCCTGAAGAGCTAGCCCAAGGTCTAACACAGCATTCGCCTTAGGACTCAATACAGCCAAAAACATCACTTTTGACAAACACCTCAGAAATGAAAATGAAACACATATTCCTGTTCCCCACGAGCTGGAAAGCCAAATTCTCGCTTGATTTTTGATTCCGACCTTTCCCTGAAGAGCTAGCCCAAAGTCTAACACCGCATTCGCCTTATTTCTCAATTCAGCCAAAAACATCACTTTTGACAAACACCTCAGAAATGAAAATGAAACACATATTCCTGTTCCCCACGGCTGGAAAGCCAAATTCTCACTTGATTTTCGATTCTGAGCCTACCCTGAAGAGCTACCCCAAAGTCTAACACTGCATTCGCCTTAGGACTCAATACAGCCAAAAAACATGACTTTTGACAAACACCTCAGAAATGAAAATGAAACACATATTCCTGTTCCCCACAGTCTGGAAAGCCGAATTCTCGCTTGATTTTTGATTCCGACCTTTTCCTGAAGAGCTAGCCCAAGGTCTAACACAGCCTTCGCCTTATTTCTAAATTCAGCCCAAAAACATCACTTTTGACAAACACCTCAGAAATGAAAAAGAAACACATATTCCTGTTCCCCACGGGCTGGAAAGCCAAATTCTCGCTTGATTTTCGATTCCGAGCCTACCCTGAAGAGCTAGCCCAAAGTCTAACACAGCATTCGCCTTAGGACTCAATACAGCCAAAATATGACTTTTGACAAACACCTCAGAAATGAAAATGAAACACATATTCCTGTTCCCCACAGGCTGGAAAGCCGAATTCTCGCTTGATTTTTGATTCGACCTTTCCCTGAAGAGCTAGCCCAAGGTCTAACACAGCATTCGCCTTAGGACTCAATACAGCCAAAAACATCACTTTTGACAAACACCTCAGAAATGAAAAAGAAACACATATTCCTGTTCCCCACAGGCTGGAAAGCCAAATTCTCGCTTGATTTTCGATTCCGAGCCTACCCTGAAGAGCTAGCGCAAGGTATAACACAGCATTCGCCTTATTTCTCAATTCAGCCCAAAAACATCACTTTTGACAAACACCTCAGAAATGAAAATGAAACACATATTCCTGTTCCCCACGGGCTGGACTGCCGAATTCTCGCTTGATTTTCGATTCTGAGCCTACTCTGAAGAGCTAGCCCAAAGTCTAACACTGCATTCGCCTTAGGACTCAATACAGCCAAAAAACATGACTTTTGACAAACACCTCAGAAATGAAAATGAAACACATATTCCTGTTCCCCACAGGCTGGAAAGCCAAATTCTCGCTTGATTTTTGATTCTGACCTTTCCCTGAAGAGCTAGCCCAAGGTCTAACACAGCATTCGCCTTAGGACTCAATACAGCCCCAAAACATCACTTTTGACAAACACCTCAGAAATGAAAATGAAACACATATTCCTGTTCCCCATGGGCTGGAAAGCCGAATTCTCGCTTGATTTTCGATTCCGAGCCTACCCTGAAGAGCTAGCCCAAAGTCTAACACTGCATTTGCCTTAGGACTCAATACAGCCAAAAAACATGACTTTTGACAAACACCTCAGAAATGAAAATGAAACACATATTCCTGTTCCCCACAGGCTGGAAAGCCGAATTCTCGCTTGATTTTCGATTCCGAGCCTACCCTGAAGAGCTAGCTCACGGTCTAACACAGCATTCCCTTATTTCTCAATTCAGCCCAAAAACATCACTTTTGACAAACACCTCAGAAATGAAAAAGAAACACATATTCCTGTTCCCCACAGGCTGGAAAGCCGAATTCTCGCTTGATTTTTGATTCCGACCTTTCCCTGAAGAGCTAGCCCAAGGTCTAACACAGCATTCGCCTTAGGACTCAATACAGCCAAAAACATCACTTTTGACAAACACCTCAGAAATGAAAAAGAAACACATATTCCTGTTCCCCACAGGCTGGAAAGCCGAATTCTCGCTTGATTTTCGATTCCGAGCCTACCCTGAAGAGCTAGCTCAAGGTCTAACACAGCATTCGCCTTATTTCTCAATTCAGCCCAAAAACATCACTTTTGACAAACACCTCAGAAATGAAAATGAAACACATATTCCTGTTCCCCACGGGCTGGAAAGCCGAATTCTCGCTTGATTTTCGATTCTGAGCCTACCCTGAAGAGCTAGCCCAAAGTCTAACACTGCATTCGCCTTAGGACTCAATACAGCCAAAAAACATGACTTTTGACAAACACCTCAGAAATGAAAATGAAACACATATTCCTGTTCCCCACGGGCTGGAAAACCGAATTCTCGCTTGATTTTCGATTCCGAGCCTACCCTGAAGAGCTAGCCCGAAGTCTAACACTGCATTCGCCTTAGGACTCAATACAGCCAAAAAACATGACTTTTGACAAACACCTCAGAAATGAAAATGAAACACAGATTCCTGTTCCCCACAGGCTGGAAAGCCGAATTCTCGCTTGATTTTCGATTCCGAGCCTACCCTGAAGAGCTAGCTCACGGTCTAACACAGCATTCGCCTTATTTCTCAATTCAGCCCAAAAACATCACTTTTGACAAACACCTCAGAAATGAAAAAGAAACACATATTCCTATTCCCCACGGGCTGGAAAGCCAAATTCTCGCTTGATTTTCGATTCCGAGCCTACCCTGAAGAGCTAGCCCAAAGTCTAACACAGCATTCGCCTTAGGACTCAATACAGCCAAAAATATGACTTTTGACAAACACCTCAGAAATGAAAATGAAACACATATTCCTGTTCCCCACAGGCTGGAAAGCCGAATTCTCGCTTGATTTTTGATTCCGACCTTTTCCTGAAGAGCTAGCCCAAGGTCTAACACAGCATTCGCCTTATTTCTAAATTCAGCCCAAAAACATCACTTTTGACAAACACCTCAGAAATGAAAAAGAAACACATATTCCTGTTCCCCACGGGCTGGAAAGCCAAATTCTCGCTTGATTTCGATTCTGAGCCTACCCTGAAGAGCTAGCCCAAAGTCTAACACAGCATTCGCCTTAGGACTCAATACAGCCAAAAATATGACTTTTGACAAACACCTCAGAAATGAAAATGAAACACATATTCCTGTTCCCCACGGGCTGGAAAACCGAATTCTCGCTTGATTTTCGATTCCGAGCCTACCCTGAAGAGCTAGCCCGAAGTCTAACACTGCATTCGCCTTAGGACTCAATACAGCCAAAAAACATGACTTTTGACAAACACCTCAGAAATGAAAATGAAACACAGATTCCTGTTCCCCACAGGCTGGAAAGCCGAATTCTCGCTTGATTTTCGATTCCGAGCCTACCCTGAAGAGCTAGCTCACGGTCTAACACAGCATTCCCCTTATTTCTCAATTCAGCCCAAAAACATCACTTTTGACAAACACCTCAGAAATGAAAAAGAAACACATATTCCTATTCCCCACGGGCTGGAAAGCCAAATTCTCGCTTGATTTTTGATTCCGAGCCTACCCTGAAGAGCTAGCCCAAAGTCTAACACAGCATTCGCCTTAGGACTCAATACAGCCAAAAATAGGACTTTTGACAAACACCTCAGAAATGAAAATGAAACACATATTCCTGTTCCCCACAGGCTGGAAAGCCGAATTCTCGCTTGATTTTTGATTCCGACCTTTTCCTGAAGAGCTAGCCCAAGGTCTAACACAGCATTCGCCTTATTTCTAAATTCAGCCCAAAAACATCACTTTTGACAAACACCTCAGAAATGAAAAAGAAACACATATTCCTGTTCCCCACGGGCTGGAAAGCCAAATTCTCGCTTGATTTTCGATTCCGAGCCTACCCTGAAGAGCTAGCCCAAGGTCTAACACAGCATTCGCCTTAGGATTCAATTCAGCCCAAAAACCTCACTTTTGACAAACACCTCAGAAATGAAAAAGAAACACATATCCCTATTCCCCACGGGCTGGACAGCTGAATTCTCACTTGATTTTCGATTCCAAGCCTACCCTGACGAGCTAGCTCAAGGTCTAACACAGCATTCGCCTTATTTCTCAATTCAGCCCAAAAACATCACTTTTGACAAACACCTCAGAAATGAAAATGAAACACATATTCCTGTTCCCCATGGGCTGGAAAGCCGAATTCTCGCTTGATTTTCGATTCCGAGCCTACCCTGAAGAGCTAGCCCAAAGTCTAACACTGCATTTGCCTTAGGACTCAATACAGCCAAAAAACATGACTTTTGACAAACACCTCAGAAATGAAAATGAAACACATATTCCTGTTCCCCACAGGCTGGAAAGCCGAATTCTCGCTTGATTTTCGATTCCGAGCCTACCCTGAAGAGCTAGCTCACGGTCTAACACAGCATTCCCCTTATTTCTCAATTCAGCCCAAAACATCACTTTTGACAAACACCTCAGAAATGAAAAAGAAACACATATTCCTGTTCCCCACAGGCTGGAAAGCCGAATTCTCGCTTGATTTTTGATTCCGACCTTTCCCTGAAGAGCTAGCCCAAGGTCTAACACAGCATTCGCCTTAGGACTCAATACAGCCAAAAAACATGACTTTTGACAAACACCTCAGAAATGAAAATGAAACACATATTCCTGTTCCCCACGGGCTGGAAAACCGAATTCTCGCTTGATTTTCGATTCCGAGCCTACCCTGAAGAGCTAGCCCGAAGTCTAACACTGCATTCGCCTTAGGACTCAATACAGCCAAAAAACATGACTTTTGACAAACACCTCAGAAATGAAAATGAAACACAGATTCCTGTTCCCCACAGGCTGGAAAGCCGAATTCTCGCTTGATTTTCGATTCCGAGCCTACCCTGAAGAGCTAGCTCACGGTCTAACACAGCATTCGCCTTATTTCTCAATTCAGCCCAAAAACATCACTTTTGACAAACACCTCAGAAATGAAAAAGAAACACATATTCCTGTTCCCCACGGGCTGGAAAGCCAAATTCTCGCTTGATTTTCGATTCTGAGCCTACCCTGAAGAGCTAGCCCAAAGTCTAACACAGCATTCGCCTTAGGACTCAATACAGCCAAAAATATGACTTTTGACAAACACCTCAGAAATGAAAATGAAACACATATTCCTGTTCCCCACGGGCTGGAAAACCGAATTCTCGCTTGATTTTCGATTCCGAGCCTACCCTGAAGAGCTAGCCCGAAGTCTAACACTGCATTCGCCTTAGGACTCAATACAGCCAAAAAACATGACTTTTGACAAACACCTCAGAAATGAAAATGAAACACAGATTCCTGTTCCCCACAGGCTGGAAAGCCGAATTCTCGCTTGATTTTCGATTCCGAGCCTACCCTGAAGAGCTAGCTCACGGTCTAACACAGCATTCCCCTTATTTCTCAATTCAGCCCAAAAACATCACTTTTGACAAACACCTCAGAAATGAAAAAGAAACACATATTCCTATTCCCCACGGGCTGGAAAGCCAAATTCTCGCTTGATTTTTGATTCCGAGCCTACCCTGAAGAGCTAGCCCAAAGTCTAACACAGCATTCGCCTTAGGACTCAATACAGCCAAAAATATGACTTTTGACAAACACCTCAGAAATGAAAATGAAACACATATTCCTGTTCCCCACAGGCTGGAAAGCCGAATTCTCGCTTGATTTTTGATTCCGACCTTTTCCTGAAGAGCTAGCCCAAGGTCTAACACAGCATTCGCCTTATTTCTAAATTCAGCCCAAAAACATCACTTTTGACAAACACCTCAGAAATGAAAAAGAAACACATATTCCTGTTCCCCACGGGCTGGAAAGCCAAATTCTCGCTTGATTTTCGATTCCGAGCCTACCCTGAAGAGCTAGCCCAAGGTCTAACACAGCATTCGCCTTAGGATTCAATTCAGCCCAAAAACCTCACTTTTGACAAACACCTCAGAAATGAAAAAGAAACACATATCCCTATTCCCCACGGGCTGGACAGCTGAATTCTCACTTGATTTTCGATTCCAAGCCTACCCTGACGAGCTAGCTCAAGGTCTAACACAGCATTCGCCTTATTTCTCAATTCAGCCCAAAAACATCACTTTTGACAAACACCTCAGAAATGAAAATGAAACACATATTCCTGTTCCCCATGGGCTGGAAAGCCGAATTCTCGCTTGATTTTCGATTCCGAGCCTACCCTGAAGAGCTAGCCCAAAGTCTAACACTGCATTTGCCTTAGGACTCAATACAGCCAAAAAACATGACTTTTGACAAACACCTCAGAAATGAAAATGAAACACATATTCCTGTTCCCCACAGGCTGGAAAGCCGAATTCTCGCTTGATTTTCGATTCCGAGCCTACCCTGAAGAGCTAGCTCACGGTCTAACACAGCATTCCCCTTATTTCTCAATTCAGCCCAAAAACATCACTTTTGACAAACACCTCAGAAATGAAAAAGAAACACATATTCCTGTTCCCCACAGGCTGGAAAGCCGAATTCTCGCTTGATTTTTGATTCCGACCTTTCCCTGAAGAGCTAGCCCAAGGTCTAACACAGCATTCGCCTTAGGACTCAATACAGCCAAAAAACATGACTTTTGACAAACACCTCAGAAATGAAAATGAAACACATATTCCTGTTCCCCACGGGCTGGAAAACCGAATTCTCGCTTGATTTTCGATTCCGAGCCTACCCTGAAGAGCTAGCCCGAAGTCTAACACTGCATTCGCCTTAGGACTCAATACAGCCAAAAAACATGACTTTTGACAAACACCTCAGAAATGAAAATGAAACACAGATTCCTGTTCCCCACAGGCTGGAAAGCCGAATTCTCGCTTGATTTTCGATTCCGAGCCTACCCTGAAGAGCTAGCTCACGGTCTAACACAGCATTCGCCTTATTTCTCAATTCAGCCCAAAAACATCACTTTTGACAAACACCTCAGAAATGAAAAAGAAACACATATTCCTATTCCCCACGGGCTGGAAAGCCAAATTCTCGCTTGATTTTCGATTCCGAGCCTACCCTGAAGAGCTAGCCCAAAGTCTAACACAGCATTCGCCTTAGGACTCAATACAGCCAAAAATATGACTTTTGACAAACACCTCAGAAATGAAAATGAAACACATATTCCTGTTCCCCACAGGCTGGAAAGCCGAATTCTCGCTTGATTTTGATTCCGACCTTTTCCTGAAGAGCTAGCCCAAGGTCTAACACAGCATTCGCCTTATTTCTAAATTCAGCCCAAAAACATCACTTTTGACAAACACCTCAGAAATGAAAAAGAAACACATATTCCTGTTCCCCACGGGCTGGAAAGCCAAATTCTCTCTTGATTTTCGATTCCGAGCCTACCCTGAAGAGCTAGCCCAAAGTCTAACACAGCATTCGCCTTAGGACTCAATACAGCCAAAAATATGACTTTTGACAAACACCTCAGAAATGAAAATGAAACACATATTCCTGTTCCCCACGGGCTGGAAAACCGAATTCTCGCTTGATTTTCGATTCCGAGCCTACCATGAAGAGCTAGCCCGAAGTCTAACACTGCATTCGCCTTAGGACTCAATACAGCCAAAAAACATGACTTTTGACAAACACCTCAGAAATGAAAATGAAACACAGATTCCTGTTCCCCACAGGCTGGAAAGCCGAATTCTCGCTTGATTTTCGATTCCGAGCCTACCCTGAAGAGCTAGCTCACGGTCTAACACAGCATTCCCCTTATTTCTCAATTCAGCCCAAAAACATCACTTTTGACAAACACCTCAGAAATGAAAAAGAAACACATATTCCTATTCCCCACGGGCTGGAAAGCCAAATTCTCGCTTGATTTTTGATTCCGAGCCTACCCTGAAGAGCTAGCCCAAAGTCTAACACAGCATTCGCCTTAGGACTCAATACAGCCAAAAATATGACTTTTGACAAACACCTCAGAAATGAAAATGAAACACATATTCCTGTTCCCCACAGGCTGGAAAGCCGAATTCTCGCTTGATTTTTGATTCCGACCTTTTCCTGAAGAGCTAGCCCAAGGTCTAACACAGCATTCGCCTTATTTCTAAATTCAGCCCAAAAACATCACTTTTGACAAACACCTCAGAAATGAAAAAGAAACACATATTCCTGTTCCCCACGGGCTGGAAAGCCAAATTCTCGCTTGATTTTCGATTCCGAGCCTACCCTGAAGAGCTAGCCCAAGGTCTAACACAGCATTCGCCTTAGGATTCAATTCAGCCCAAAAACCTCACTTTTGACAAACACCTCAGAAATGAAAAAGAAACACATATCCCTATTCCCCACGGGCTGGACAGCTGAATTCTCACTTGATTTTCGATTCCAAGCCTACCCTGACGAGCTAGCTCAAGGTCTAACACAGCATTCGCCTTATTTCTCAATTCAGCCCAAAAACATCACTTTTGACAAACACCTCAGAAATGAAAAAGAAACACATATTCCTGTTCCCCACGGGCTGGAAAGCCGAATTCTCGCTTGATTTTCTATTCCGAGCCTACCCTGAAGAGCTAGCCCAAAGTCTAACACTGCATTCGCCTTAGGACTCAATACAGCCAAAAAACATGACTTTTGACAAACACCTCAGAAATGAAAATGAAACACATATTCCTGTTCCCCACAGCCTGGAAAGCCGAATTCTCGCTTGATTTTTGATTCCGACCTTTTCCTGACGAGCTAGCCCAAGGTCTAACACAGCATTCGCCTTATTTCTCAATTCAGCCCAAAAACGTCACTTTTGACAACCACCTCAGAAATGAAAATGAAACACATATTCCTGTTCCCCACGGGCTGGAAAGCCGAATTCTCGCTTGATTTTTGATTCTGAGCCTACCCTGAAGAGCTAGCCCAAAGTCTAACACTGCATTCGCCTGAGGACTGAATACAGCCAAAAATTAGACTTTTGACAAACACTTCAGAAATGAAAATGAAACACATATTCCTGTTCCACACAGGCTGGAAAGCCGAATTCTCCCTTGATTTTTGATTCCGACCTTTCCCTGAAGAGCTAGCCCAAGGTCTAACACAGCATTCGCCTTAGGA
>JALIGW010000226.1:32902-169452 GCA_023053685.1 Diadophis punctatus similis | reverse complement strand
ACTCTGCAGGCCAATGCAATTGAGCAGCATTGGGGGAAGGGGGGGAAGAGAGAAAACGTTGCCAAAAACATTAAAAATATGTCTTCCAGGGTTCTAATAAATGACAGACAAACATCTCCAAAGCTATTAGAGACACAAACACACATGCTATTATCCCATCTTGCAAGGAGAAAAAAAAGAGATATTTTCCAAATCAGTCCAACGAGATTTTTATTATTATTATTATTATTATTATTATTATTATTATTATTATTATTATTATTATTATTATTATTATTATTATTATTATTATTATTATTATTATTATTATTATTTTTATTATTATTATTATTATTTTATTATTATTATTATTATTAGTATTAGTATTATTATTATTAGTATTAGTATTATTATTATTAGTAATTATTAGTATTATTAGTATTAGTATTATTAGTAATAGTTAGTATTATTAGTATTATTAGTATTATTAGTATTAGTATTAGTATTAGTATTAGTATTAGTATTAGTATTATTAGTATTATTAGTATTATTAGTATTATTAGTATTATTAGACTTTCTATGCTGCCATCTCCTGCAGTTTCTCAGTGGCTTCCAATAAAAATTAAAATAAAAATGAAAACTCGAATGTTTAGAACATCTGGATTTCAGTTAGGACCGGGCGGAAATATTTCTTTTGTGTTTCCCTCCACCCTCGTCTTTTTACAGAAAAGACAATTTGGGAAATGCTCACACAAATTTAGAAGCATGTGTTATTACGCTGGTATTGTGAGCAGGATGTTCTATCCAGCCACAGACAAGGCTCTTTCCAAATGCTTCCTGAAGGGATTGGCCCAGGGGGTGAATTCCAGCAGGTTCTGACAGGTTCTGGAGAACCGGGTAGCGGAAATTTGGAGTAGGTTCAGTGAACCGGCAAACACCACCTCTGGCTGGCCCCAGAATGGGGGTGGGAATGGAGATTTTGCAGTATCCTTCACCTGCCATGCCCACCAAACCACACCCACCAAGCCACACCACGCCCACCAAACCACGCCCACAGAACCGGTAGTAAAAAATGGATTTCACCACTGGATTGGCCTCATTTCTAGAGGGAAATCTATTCTATAAAAAAAACTACTTTCTGGCCTCAGGCCTCCTTATCTCCTAAAGTGTTTTAGGTCAGGGCAAATGGATGATAAGTTTGTTTCCAGAAAGAAAGCAACCTTAAACAGGCCTTCAAGAGCATAAACAGAATAACAGATTTGGAAGGGACCTTAGAGGTCTTCTAGTCCAACCTCCCTCAAGCAGGAGACCCTATACCAGTGATGGCGAACCTTTTTTGGTTCGCGTGCCAAAAAAAGGGGGGGGGGATGCGTGGGATCACGTGTGTGCGTGCCCACACCCATAATTCCATGCACCCCTCGCGCATGCGCGTATGACCTCCCCACTCCCAGCATGCAATGGCACACCCATTTTTTGCTCTCTCCAGGCTTCTAGGAGCCTGGGGAGGACGAAAACGGCCCTTCCCCCACCCCCTCTGGAGGCTGGAAACAGCCTGTTTCCTGACTCCCAGTGGGCCCAGAAGGTCCGAAAATCAGCTGGCCGGTGCACACATGCACGCCGGACCTGAGCTCGCGTGCCCACTGATATGGCTCCACGTGCCACTTGTGGCACCCGTGCCATAGGTTTCGCCATCACGGCCCTATACCATTTCGGACAAATGGTTGTCCAATCTCTTCTTGAAAACCTCCACTGATGGAACACTCACAGCTTCCAGAGGTAAAACATTCTACTGATTAACTATTTTCATTGTCAGGAAATTTCTCCTTAACTCTAGGTAGCTTCTCTCCTTGATAAGTTTCCATCCGTTGCTTCTTGTTCTACTTTCAGGTGCTTTGGAGAATAGAGTGACCAACTGTTCTTTGAGGAATCTCTAAGATAATTCTTATGGTATTGTCAGAATATTCATGAACTGGAATAGGGCATAGTAACAAGATCAGCCAATGAATAGGCATGGCAACAGATCAGCCAATGGGGACTGTTTGGAAACAGAAACTTAAGCATGCTGTGCTGAGATCTGAGTCTATGCAGAAGCTAAATTACGGTAGTCTACTCACCGAAACTGAAACTGTTCTCTCCTCTGCTTGTGTTTTGCTTGTAACTACTGCCACATTGGAAGAATCTACTCTTGGTATTGTATATACCGTGTTTCCCCGAAAATAAGACCCTGTCATATTTTTTTGAACCTTGAAATAAGCACTTGGCCTTATTGCCATGCACTCAAAAGCCTGATTGTATATATGTATATATGTATATATGTATATATGTGTATGTGTGTATGTGTGTATGTGTGTATGTATGTATGTACTGTATATGTATATGTATATGTATATGTATATGTATATGTATATGTATATGTATATGTATATGTATATGTATATGTATATGTATATGTATATAAAGAGAAGTGAATGAATCCTGCTGAATCAGTTACCTGTGTGTGCTTTTTAAATATGATTTCTGCAACAAACTCTGATAGGTATACAACAAGTCTCTTTTGATGAGCTATTTTTTTATTCACATTATTTAAAAATGCCCTTTGGATAGAATTGTAAGGTAGATTTTGGCCATAGCATTAATTTTAACATGGCTTTAGCTTCTCTCTCTCTCCCTTCTTGAAGGCAGGAAAGGCAGAGATGAAAACGCAATGAAAGGATGAAATTGTGACACCTAACCTTCACTTAAATGAAGTGAGTTTTGCCCCATTTTATGACCTTTCTTGCCACAGTTGTTACGTGAATCACTGCAGTTGTTAAGTTACTCACACGGTTATTAAGTGAAGCTGGGTTCCTGATTGACTTTGCTTGTCAGAAGGTCTCAAAAGGTGATCACACACGACAGCTGTCAAAATGCATAAAGTAATTTAAAATATTTGCTGGAAATATAATCCAACAGAGGGGACCCTTTTTCATCTTGGATGGACATGCAACAGAGCTAGAAAATATTGGGACCAAGTACCGGTATGTGTTTTGATACAGAAGCTTTTTAAAAGTGAATGTACAATTGAAACAGAAATTTTTTCTTTTGCATTTAATGGACAAACAAATGGAAACTTCTAATGGAAACTTTGCTTTCATATATGATAAAAGCAGTGAGATTTTTTATATGCACAAAGGTGGAAGGACTTTTACAAATTCCCACAATGGAAGAAGAATGGATGGTAAGTATAATAGAATTGACAGAGATGGTGAAATTGATAGCTTAGATGAAAGAAACGCCTTTGACAAATTTTATTTCTTCTTGGAAACTAAGTAGTAGACCATTTGCCAGAAACTAAAAGAAATGAAAAGCTGTTTTTGAGATTTGATGATTAGAATTATGCAGGAATATAGAAATGATGCAGACAAATATTACTCTTGGAGTTGTAGGTGCTCATCGCTGGGGGTTTCAAAATAGAGTGGACAAACATTTGACTAGAATGGTATAAGGAATGGTATAAGATCTCCTGCCTCAGGCAGGGGGTTGGACTAGAAGACCTCAAAGCTCTTCTAAATGCTACACTTTGATGTAATTTTTACTTACTGTATACTGTATGAAAGAAAACCAGAAGTCCTATCTTCTATTTTTTCTTTCTATTTTTTTCTTTTTTCTTTCTTTCCCCCTCTTTCTTCCACTTGCACTTTCTCTCTTTCCTGAACTTTTTAAACCCTTTCTTCAGTTTATCTTTTAACTTTGTGATATATTTGTGTGTGTGTGTGTGTGTGTGTGTGTGTGTGTGTGTTTGTGTGTATCAAAATGTATGTGTGTATGTGTATGTGGCACAATCCAATCAATTTTGCAATGTTGCATTATCTTTTATAGCTCTATAATTATCTATCTGTCCATCCATCCATCCAACCAACCATCCATCTATCCCCATCCATGTCTGTCTGTCTGTCTGTCTGTCTGTCTGTCTGTCTGTCTATTCAAGGTTGACTCAGCCTTCCATCCTTCGGAGGTGGGTAAAATGAGGACCCAGATTGTTGGGGGCAAATATGCTGACTCTGTAAACCGCTTAGAGAGGGCTGTAAAGCACTATGAAGCAGTATATAAGTTTAAGTGCTATTGCTATCTATCTATCTATCTATCTATCTATCTATCTATCTATCTATCTATCTATCTATCTATCTATCTATCTATCTATCTATCTATCTATCTATCTCTCATCTCTCTCTCTCTCTCTCTCTCTCTCTCTCTCTCTCCTCTCTCTCTCTCTCTCTCTTCTCTCTCTCTCTCTCTCTATTTCAGATGGCGGCAAACATGATCTCAGAAAAAAGACTTCTCCTATGGAAGATTGCTGCGTATTCCACAAAAGGAATCCACTATTGATCAAAAGGGCGTTTTTCCTTGAGAAAATTCTGTAAAAAATTTTTTTCCCTCCAGAGTAAACACCAAAACAAAACAGAGATGCTATTTTGCAAAGTTGCCTGGTTAATTTTTGGAGGACACCCGCCCTTTCCCCCATCCTATCTTAAAACACAATCCAGTCATTTTTGCAATGCTATATTATCTTTTTTTATAGCTGCTTATAGATATTCAAATTAACTCAGCCTCCCACAGCACAATTTCTGGCAGCATCGGATTCTAAAGCTTATTAAATCTGCTTATGTATTTAGGAAGTCCAGAAAAGAAGCTATAATAACCAATCAATACAACTTATTAAATAATATTTCACTTAATGGCACCCAGGGCAATCAAATAATCACTTTAGCATTCAGCGGTTACAAATAACCATTGGCAGACTGACATGGAACATCTAGGCTAAAAGCATCTGCAGAATACAAGACCAAGGCCACTCGAGGGGAAAATAGGAAGACAAAAAAAAGAGAATGAGCAACTTTGAAAATGGAATTGGTTTTTTTTTTTGTCTTGCAAAGGCTGAGTTTATGGAAGAGCTTTAACAAAAGGGATCAGGGAGCAAAAGCCTTTAGCTGTCTTTGTTCCTGGCTCAGGTGTGATGGGAGCTAAGTTAGCTTCACCTTTGATGAGAGCAAAATGGAGAAAGAAGGTAGATTGTTTTACTAAGCAGGAAGTCTTTTCCTTTGCTGGCTCAGATGGATGAGAGTCCTTTTTATCCTCTCCTTGAAGAATTGGGCAAGTTTTTTAAAAAAAGGTAGATTCTAACATCAGGATTTGGGAAGTCATCTTAGATGCCTTAGATGTCAAGAGAGCAGCAAGAAAAGGAAATGGTCTTTTCATTGAGGATAAAGAGGATAAAGACTTTGGAGGCTAAATTGTATGTTGAATAGTTGAGGGAGCTAAGTACACCTACCCTAGTGTTTCCCAAAGTCGTGGTACGCGTACCCCCAGGGGTACGGAAGAGTTTGGTGGGGGTACGTGTTGCACCGGAGTTTGGTGGGGATCACGTGGGAATATCCACTGCACCGTGCTTAGCTGCGCCCACAGAACAAGGAAAGAAATAGGCGCGTATCGCAGTTTTTACATGGGAACTGGGGCCATCATACATCGTATCGCAATTCATTATGGCGGGAACTTCTGCGCATCCTTCGCACAGCTCGGGTTCGCCATTTTTAAACTGCGGGAACATTAACAGTTGACGTTGAGCCGCGGAGCTGTTTAAACGCCGAGAATTGCAGTGTTATCTAACGGTTAGACAGTCTTGTGAGGCGTGACACGGCGTGAATATACTGCACTTCGTTACAGAGACAACTTACTTCTTTAATAGTTAGTTCCGGGGCGCCTGTTATCGTGCTTTAGTAAGTTCCACTGATTTTGATTATTTTTATAAAATACAATTTTTTATCCCTAACAGAGATTATGGATCGCTGGTTGAAATCTGGAACTACTAAACCGAAAGAAAGTAATGATTTAGTAGCAATCATTAGAAAAAATAAATATATTTTGATTTTTGTTAAAGCATATGTTTTTATGAGGGGTACTCAGCGTTACGAAAATTATAGAAGGGGTACACATATGTCAAAAGTTTGGGAAACACTGACCTACCCTATCAAAGAGAAGGGTTTGAGTGGGGGTGAACATGATAACTGTTTTCCAGTACTTAAGGGGATGTCACAGAGACGAAAGGATTGACTTATTGTCCAAAGCACCTGAGGGCAAGAAGCAATGAGTGGAAGCCTGTAAGAGAGCCAACCTAAAAGTAGGAGGAGAAATTTTCTGATAATAACCGAAAGAATAGCTTTCCCCCCAGGAGTTGTGGGTGCTCCATTGCTGGAGATTTCCAAAAATAAACTTAAAGATAAAGGTTCCCCTTGCACATGTGTGCTAGTCATTCCCGACTCTAGGGGGCGGTGCTCATCTCTGTTTCTAAGCCGAAGAGCCAGCACTGTCTGATGACGATTCCGTGGTCATGTGGCCGGCATGACTAAATGCCGGAGGCACACGGAACTCTGTTACCTTCCCACCAAAGATGGTCCCTATTTTTCTACTTGCATTTTTTATGTGCTTTCGAACTGCTAGGTTGGCAGAAGCTGGGACAAGTTAATGGGAGCTCACTCCATTACGTGGCACTAGGATTTGAACCGCTGAACTGCCAACCTTTCTGATCGACAAGCTCAGCATCTTAGCCACTCAGCCACCGTGTCCCCTAAATCATTTAACCGGAATGTATAAGGTTCCTGCCTTGAGCAAAGGAGTTGATTAGAAGACCTCTGATGTCATTTCCAGCCTTATGATTCCATGTTCTATGTAAAATGATGGATGCTCAAGAAGAATTGGACTTGGCAACTGAATGGGACATGATCAGCTGAAACAATGGCATGATGGATGATTTGAATGTTTTAAGATTAGTTTATTTCTTTCACATTGAACAAGCAAAAAAATAAAAAGGAGGCTTCTTTGAATATGGTGAGAATAATGGTCTGTGAGTATTTTGCCTTTTTGCCTTTGGCTTAAATATAAAAGGGCCCGATCCACAGATCCAGGATTGTCAAGATTCAAGATCCACAGAAGGCAAGACAAGAAACAATGGATGGAAACTAATCAAGGAGAGAAGCAACCTGGAATTAAGGAGAAACTTAAGGATCCTTTGAATTCCAGAGGAAAAATTGCAGACTACAGGAAACAGGAGCACTAACTCAGGTGACCCTGAGGACACAGATAAACTTCCAAGTGCTTCAAGGACCCTCTAAAAGGATGCAAATGACCAGCTGTCTGCAAGGAATATAAATCCTTCCATTCTCCACCATCCTGTCAGAGCTGAAGAAGCTTCTTGGATGAAAAGCGAAACATCTTCAAAAGAAAAAAACCAGAAAGTCCAGTTGCCTCCTGAAAAAGCACCTTTGGGACAACCATGACCTGGATGACTGAGAATCTCTACAGACTTCTGGTCTTTTTGTTTCCTTCTTAGCTTTTTCTTTTTAAAATTATCTCTGATATGTAAATGTAGTTTATTTCTATTTCATGTATTCTCTTCCATTGGAGAAATCTCTTATTTCATCTTTTGCATTGCAGTATCCAGGATGAATAGACCTTTATCGTATAAACATTCCATTCTTTTCTGATTCTAATACCAGCAATAACCATTGCTATTTCTTGACTGCTGGTTTCTTTACTGCAGTGGTGGGTTCCTACCAGTGCGGTCCACTCTATAGCACCGGTAGCGACTCGCTGGTGACATCACAGTACCGGTAGGGTTGGTTGCCAATGCCTGGGCGCTGCCATTTTAAAAAAAATGTTTATTTTTTTTAAAATTTTCTTCTGCGCATGCCCAGAAGCCGAGCTTCTGGCACTGCGCATGCGCTGCCTTCCTACCCCACAGTGAGTCCAAGCAGGGGAGGATGGCTGAGGGAGCGCGTGAGACGCTAAAAGAACGGGCAGCAGGACTTATCTCCATTCCCCTCCCTTCAGCAGTCCGAGAAGCCATGAACGCGCGGTGATGATCCCAGGCATTTTCGCACGTTCGAGGCTTCTCGAGCTGCTGAGGGGAGGGGGGAACGGACGGCAGGAGGCTATGATCATCAAATGGGGAGAAGCATTCAGGCCGGACGGAGCGTCCTAGAAGAACTGCTGCCACGGTCTTGCTGCTCACGCTGCGGGGGGCTGCATTGCAGGTGGGCAATGTCCCCCCTGCTTCTCTGGCCGCTGCCAAACTCCCGAGGCCCACGCCCACCCAGTCACATGGCTGGCAAACCACACCTACAAAATAAGCCATGCCCACAGAGTGGTAGTAAAAAAATTAGGAACCCCGCCCCTGCTTTACTGTTAATAGTTGATCCTGAACAGAAACTATCCACCACTTCAGTGTTTTCGTTGTCGATTCTAAGACCGGCTGCTGTACCCCTTGCCATTACTGTAGTCAGCTTTATATTTAAACTTACTCCCCTTTCTTTCACTCTGCCCTTGACCTTCATTCTTAGATCTTGCCGTTCATTTGCATCTTCAGCCATCAGAGTGAAATATTAGGAGGAGTTGATCTTTTGTGATCAGCTTACATAAATTGAGTATAATTTCAGCGAATGCATCTTTCAGTACTTTGTAAATTAATGAGTGTCATAACTTTGTTTTGAACTCGTGGACCGTTAAGCGCAACCCTTCAGAATTCTGCTGGATATTACGGATACCCTTTACGAAATGGCATTTTTCAGTGTGAACTTTTCTGGGATGATGAATATCTTGAGAGACATACACAAATCACATCTGTAAATTCTCCAACTTGGGTTTTGGCAGAGAGGAAAAAATGGGGACAAGTAATTTCATTTAATATCTGATGAGGATGAGTTATGGATCACCGTTAGCAGTGGAAGTAAAACTAAGTGTCCCCCCCACCCCTACTCTTTCTTTCTTTCTTTCTTTCTTTCTTTCTTTCTTTCTTTCTTTCTTTCTTTCTTTCTTTCTTTCTTTCTTTCTTTCTTTCTTTCTTTCTTTCTTTCTTTCTTTCTCTCTCTCTCTCTCTCTCTTTCCTAATTCTGATTTTTTTCTTGAGAGAGAGAGAGAGAGTATGTATATGTATGTGTGTGTGTGTGTGTGTGTGTGTGTGTGTGTGTGTGTGTGTGTGTGTGTGTGTGTGTATGATAGGGAACAGAGCCTGTGGCCTAATGGCTAAGCTGCTGCCTTACAAGGCAGGCGGCCCAGGTTCAAATCCCAGTAAGGGTATGGCTATCTGACGAGAGCTAAATAGCTCGAAATAGATCTATAATAGTCTCCCTTTACTTTCATTTAGTGCTACACACACACACACACATCCTTTTCCTCCAAACATAATGAGTTATGAATTATGCCCAAAGACATGCTCTGATCACCCCAATTATTTCTAAATATGAGGACCATACTGATAAGTGTTACGTTTATTACTTTTTAAGGGATGCCAGGTGGCCAAATAACTTCACCGAAATTCTACTACTGCACAAAAACTTTTAATTAGACATGTCCTTTTATTGTCCTATTCTTTTTTCCTCTAAATAACAAATTGTTATTTCAACTATCTTTCTTTTTTGCTGTAAAAGCTGCTCAAAGACTGTGATAAAGACATCTGAATAATGGCTATGAGTGCCCTCTCAAATGCTTGATAAAAATCTATCCATCTTATTTCCAATCCTGATGGCATCTAAACTCCATTTCCAGGAGTCTTAGCTATGGTCAGGCTAATTGGGAAAGTTTTTTTCTTTAGCATGCGTACCAAGAAGTATTTGAAACCAATTTAAAACATCTCTATTTTGCCTATGGTCCATATAGCCTTCATGACTTCTAAGCAGACATGCATCCAGTTGTGTCATAAAATTCACAGCACACAGGGCAAGGTGTGAATTTTGAATGTTGCTTCTGAGTGAAACTCCAACTGTACATAAAGTCCTAAACTTGGTATGAATGCGGAAAATGTCAGGTGCCAGGGAAATCATCAGATTCAGGCAGTTCAGATGAGTATAAAAGATGTATTGCAAGCTTAAGCTCTCTACAAGAATCTGGCCGACTAACGGTCAAGGGAAATGAGTGGGAGATAAGAGAGGCATTCAAGGTGAGCTGGATTTAGATCTCTTGCGGGTGTGCAGGGACTCATCACTTATAACAAGTTTGACCCCTCCCTTGAGTTCTGCCTGGTCATCTCCTACAGAAAGCTCTATAACCAACAACATCAGGAGTACTAGAGATCCCCACTCCTAATGTAGACAAAAACTAAATTTGGAAAGGAAACACCTGAAAAGCAAATAAGGTTTTGCAGAAGAATCTCGAATTCTTCACGGATGGTCTACCCCCCCCCCCCACTTTTATCATAAAGCAACCTTTTTGCCAGCATTCCATTTTCCTCTCCTCCAACTCGCGCTTTATTCCTTAATAATCCTCATCATTATTCTGCAGTCCAATAAAATGAGGCTGTCAGCTATGATTTTATTTCACTTATTCTGGAACCGTTTCTTATCCCTACAGTATTTTCAGATGCCTATTTTCACTGATTCACTCCGGCATCTATATATCCTACCAAGTCAGCAGCAAATAATTGGTTTCCTTACGGAGGCGAAGTGGGGGGGGGAAGGTGTGTGTAAATGGGAGGAGGAGGAGGAGGAGGAGGAGGAGGGGGAGGGGGAGGAGGAGGAGGAGGAGGAGGATCAACGAAGGAATCAAGATGCAGTTAAGATACTTTCCCTTATTGATGAGGTTCTGAATAGGCAAAACATTACAGTTCAGAAGTTCTGATTTTAATCTGAATCTCATTTCCATCCACATCTGGAAGGTATTTCATTCATGGCTCTTGAGCAGTACCTTGCCCCAAGGGTAAAATTAATCCCTCACAGAAACAGAGTAAGAAGCAGTGATGGGTTCTAAATCCCACTGCTACTGGTTCATGCGTGCGCTCGCGCATGATGCTACTACGCATGCACAGAAGCATCTGGGGCAGGTGGGCGGAGCCTCCCGCCACCGCCGCTACTGGTTCGTAGAACCGTACCGTACCGGTAGCAACCCACCACTGATCAGAAGGGATCGTGGAGATCTTTTAGTCCCCTGCTTGAGCAAAAGATCCTCTACCATTCTGGACAAATGGGTGTCCAATCTCTTCTTAAAAGCTTCCAGTGATAGAATTATACAAAATAACAAAATAAAAATACAAAATAACAAGTTGGAAGGGACCTTGGAGGTCTTCTAGTCCAACCCCCTGCTCAAGCAGGAAACTCTATACCATTCCAGATAAATAACTGTCCAATCTCTTCTTAAAATCCTCCGCTAACGGAGCACCCACAACCTCTGGAGGCAAGCCGTTCCACTGATTAATTGTTCTCACTCTCAGAACTTTGGCCCAATCACCAGGAGACTGGGAGAACTCCCAGTCTCCTGGTGATTGAGCCAAAGTCATTCATCTTAATGATGAAAGCTGACTGGGTAATTTTAGGTCATTCATCTTAATGATGAAAGCTGCCTGGGTGATTTTAGGTCAATCACCAGGAGACTGGGAGTTCTAGTCCTGCTTTAGTGATAAAAGCTGCCTGGGTGATTTTAGGTCAATCGCCAGGAGACTGAGAGTTCTAGTCCTGCTTTAGTGATGAAAGCTGCCTGGGTGATTTTAGGTCAATCACCAGGAGACTGGGAGTTCTAGTCCTGCTTTAGTGATGAAAGCTGCCTGGGTGATTTTAGGCCAATCACCAGGAGACTGGGAGTTCTAGTCCTGCTTTAGTGATGAAAGCTGACTGGGTGATTTTAGGCCAATCACCAGGAGACTGGGAGTTCTAGTCCTGCCTTAAGCATGAAAGCTGATGGGGTGACTTTGGGCTAGCCACTCTCTCTCAGCCTTACCTACCTCACAAGGTTGTTGTTGTGAGGAAAACAGGAGGAGGCAGGTGTGTTGGATATGTTTGCCCACCTTGAGGTATTTATAAAAATAATAAAGGCAGGATATAAATAAAATACATACAGGCATTTTTGTTAATTATGTGTTGAAATAAACCTTTGTATATGGCACTTGAGTTGGGAAATAAACATATAGCTCCAGTTCACCTTCAGGATTGCATGTATTTGTGGTTTCATGATTCATTAGTATTATGAATTGTCTTTCTTCCAAAATGCTCATAGTAACATACCCAGTGCATAGCCTCCATTTTGTGCACACAATACAGTAATTCTGCCAAATAGGCTGAATTGACTGCCCTCTAATCACTAATGAACTTCATGGTCAAATGGCCATTCGAAAGTACAGTTCTTTATCCTTCATACAGTATAGTGATTCATCTAATCACTATAAACACAAGCAGTCCCACTGTTTTTGTTTGTTTACTTGCTTACTTGTTTGTTTGTTGGCTAATGTACCTTGGATTGAACTAATTGTGCCTGTACAATAGGTGTAGATTTGCACCTTCCTCTCTTTTTTCTACATCATTAATGTCCACCAACCTGGACATCACATCACAGCCCATCAACCTTCTCTTTGGGGATGCTCACTGTTTGAATGCACTTCTGCAGTTTAATGACCATTTTTTTTAAAAAAACCTCAATATAATTATCTGAATGCTTGCATAAAGATTATTGATCAATGTCCCACAGTTCTACGTGGAATTTAATGATGTTGGGTCAAATAAAAATGAAAGAAGTGAAAGAAAACTCAAACAAGATCTGCAAGTGTTGAGCTATGCACAACATGTTGATATGTTTTTATGGGAAAATAAATCTTTCCTCCTGCGTGGTTTTCACTTAGACTTAGACTTCAGCAAAGCATTCGACAAAGTAGACCACAACCTACTTCTTCGTAAGCTAGAAAAAAGTGGGATAGACAGCTACAAGACCAGATGGATTAACAACTGGCTGACTAACCGTACTCAGTGAGTAGTCCTCAATGGGTCTAAGTCTACATGGAGAGAAATAAGCAATGGGTACCACAAAGTTCCATCTTAGGCCCAGTACTCTTTAATATCTTCATAAATGACCTAGATGAGGGAATAGAAGGGGAACTAACCAAATTTGCAGATGATACTAAGCTGGCGGGAGTAGCTAACACCCCAGAGGACAGGCTCAGGATCCAGATGGATCTTGACAGACTAGAACATTGGGCCCTATCTAAAAAAATTAAATTCAATGCAGAGAAAAGTAAGGTCCTGCACCTAGGTAAGAAAACCAAAAATATACATATAAACTGGGTGAAACCAGACTCAATAGCAGTGACTGCGAGAGGGATCTTTGAGTCTTAGTGGATAACCAGCTAAACATGAGCCAGCAGTGTGCAGTGGCAGCCAAAAAAAGCCAATGCAATCCTAAGTTGCATTAGTAGAGGGATACAATCTAGGACTAGGGGGGTACTAATACCACTCTATAAAGCCTTAGTTAGACCACACCTAGAGTACTGCATCCAGTTTTGGTCACCACACTACAAAAAAGACATTGAGACTCTAGAGAAAGTGCAGAGGAAAGCAACCAGGATGATTAGGGGACTGGAAACTATAACATACGAAGAGCGGTTGCAGGAACTGGGCATGGCCAGTCTAGCGAAGAGAAGGACCAGGGGAGACATGATAGCAGTGTTCCAATATTTGAGGGGCTGCCACAGAGAGGAGGGGGTCAGGCTGTTTTCCAAGGCACCAGAAGGCCAGACAAGGAATAATGGATGGAAACTGACCAAGGAGAGATTCAACCTGGAAATAAGGAGAAACTCTCTGACAGTGAGAGTGATCAACCAGTGGAACAGCTTGCCTACAGAGGTTGTGAGAGATCCAACACTTGAGACTTTCAAAAGGAGATTGGACTGCCATTTGTTTGAAATGGTATAGGGACTCCTGCTTGAGCAGGGGGTTGGACTAGATGACCTACAAGGTCCCTTCCAACTCTAGTAATCTGAATCTGAATTTGAGAAGGAAAAAATAAATAAATAGATCACCTGCAGCTTTAAAATTCAGAGAAAAATTCCAGGGAGAATTTTGGAAGCATATCTCTGCCCATAATGAGATCAGGCTGCACGAAAGCATTCAAATGTTGCTCTGACATTATTTGCAACTTCATGATGGCTGTTTTGAAACTTGACTGAATGGTAATTCACTTCCGATGGTTAATTTTTTATCGCTCAATCAAGAATTCTTGGAGGTTACGGTGACATTGCAGTGAGGATCCAGAAAATCTCAGCATATAAATAATGGATACGACAATAAGGGCAACAACTACTGAAGTCTTCCTGGCTGGGAGAAAAACAGACTGAGAGTTTGTGCAAAGTTTCGTGCAGGTAAAGAAAGACAAATTTTGCTGCAGTGCGATAATTTCCTCGTCTTCATAAAAATTACATGCATTGCTAACGTAAGGAGAAGGTTAGCCATAATGAAGTGCTAATCTCAGGGTGGTTAGAAATTCACTGTTGGTGGGTTGTCCCTTTCCCCCACTGCTTTGCCAGTTTCTTTTCTATCCTAATCAAATATTCCCTTGGATTCATAAAAAAAAAATCTTATGTAAATAGGCTGAAAAAGTAGTTTTCTCATTTTGCGTCTCATAATGCAAAGACACTGATGCGTTTGTGAGCCAGCACACCTGGAGAGGCTGTTCTATTATAAAGTTAACGATGGGGAAGATAAATGTTTATTATAGCTTCATGATGTTTGAAAAGGAAGAGGATACTCGGCAATCCAGGCAAACAATGGCGGTAGCTCGGTTAATGAAGCTTTGGAACTTGTTAATACCCCACGAGAAGGACAGATGCCAGAAGAGATGGTGTGACATTGGTTTCCAGGGAGATCATCCTAAAATAGACTTCACAGGAATGGAGATGCTGGGATTAACGCAGGGGTGAAATGCTACCGGTTCGGCCCGGTTCGGGCGTACCGGTAGCAGAGACCGCCGGTGGTTTGGAGAAGCAGTAGCGGCAGCAGTGCAAGGCTCCGCCCATCCGCCCGGACATCGCCATTTTCTTTTTTACCTCTCTGCGCATGCACAAAGCCTTCTGCGCATGCGCAGAGGGTGAAAAAGCACGTGCGATGGTGGCGCGTGCGTGAGCGAAGCACACACTTCTGAACCAGTAGGGAAGGTAAGTAGATTTCACCGCTGGATTAACGAATCTATGTTTTAGCAAACATCCTCACAAACCTCATCAAATCCTTTCACATTCAAATCATCAAAACATGGCTATTTTTCTTTCTTCTTTTTGATTATCTTCAATTCTTGGAGACTGCCCGGACAATTCCCTGCAGTTTTCTTGGCAAGGTCTTTCAAAAGAGGTTTTCCATTGCTGCCTTCCTGGGGCTGAGAGAAGAGGACTGGTCCAAGGTCACCCAGCTGGCTTTGTGCCAAAGATGGGACTAGAACTCACAGTCTCCCAGTTTCTTGCCTGATGTAACTGAGTCTCAAAATTTGGATATTCTTATACAATTTGGGGGATTTTTGTGGCAGGAATGGCTTACAATCTCTTAGTAAAACCTTTAAAAAAACACACACAAAGGAAACACACAAAGAGCTGAGGTGGCGCAGTGGTTAGAGTGCAGTACTGCAGGCCACTTTAGCTGACTGTGGTCCGCAGGTCAGTGGTTCAAATCTCACCGGCTCAAGGTTGACTCAGCCTTCCATCCTTCCGAGGTAGGTAAAATGAGGACCCAGATTGTTGGGGGCAATATAAATATACATTGCTTACTGGTGTAAACTGCTTAGAGAGTGCTTGCACTGTGAGGCGGTATATAAATCTCATAAATAAATAAATAAATAAACACAAAGACCCGAACACATCCTCTCCAGCAACCAACGCCCAGATAAGCAGGGTTGAATACCAGGCAAATGACCAAGCAGAAAATAATACCCCAATCAAGGAATTACCAAGGAGAACACTACACCCCCAACCAATACTGGCAGGATAGAATAGAATGAATAGAATAGAATTTTATTGGCCAAGTGTGATTGGACACACAAGGAATTTGCCGTTTCACTAATTGATTGTTCTCACTTTCAGGAAATTTGTCCTTAGTTCTAACTTGGATCTCTCCTTAATGATCTTCCATCTGTTACTTCTTGTAGAATAGGTCAACCCCCTCTTCTCTATGACAGCTCCTCAAATTTTTATTTTATTTATTTATTGTTCAAATTTATAAGCCACCCAACCCCTAAGGGACTCTGGGCAGCGTACAGCAAAAAAAATGAACAATCATTAAAACAACAGTAAAACATTAAAATGCATATAAAAGTTAAAACAATTCTATCATTCATACCAGGGGTGACCACTTTAATATCTTCTCACTGGTCTCTATCCCCATGCCTATCAGACGAGCCAGGTTTTGACGGCTTTGCAGAAGGCCAACAAGGTGGGGGTGGTCCGGATCTCCAGCGGTAGTTGGTTCCACAGAGTCGGAGCCGATAACAGTGGAAGACTGTTATCATTTCACCCCTAGTCCTTCTCTTCATTAGAGTAGCCATACCCAGTTCCCACAACTATTCATTGTACACTTTATTCTCCAGTCCCTTTATCCTCTTTGTTACTCTTCTCTGCACTCTTTCTAGAGTCTCAACATCGTGTGTGTGTGTGTGTGTCGTGGTGACCAGAATTGGATGCAGTATTCCAAATGTGGTCTCACCGGTCCAGTGTAAAGTGGTACCTACTGTCTGTCAGGCTCCAAGTAATGCATCCATTATAAATCGAACTCCGTAGTTCAACACAACCCAGGAACCATTTCTTAGCTGTGGAAGGTAAGTAATCCACATGGATTATGCTGTATGGAGCATTTCATTGAAGTCGTTTTTATTACTTTCTTGACTAAACATGGAATCAATATAGACCTGACCACCCCACCTCCTTTTTCTTGGCTTCTGATATGAAAAACACCACCTCCACATTTCCCTTACACACAACTCTTAATGATACTAGAAATAAAGCAGATGTTTTTTTTGGGGGGGGGCGGTTTCAACTACATCAGAGGACGTAACCCAGTGGTGGGTTTCAATTTTTTTTTACTATCGGTTCTGTGGGCGTGGCTTGGTGGGTGTGGGGTGGCTTGGTGGGCGTGACAGGGGAAGGATATTGTAAAATCTCCATTCCCACCCCACTCCAGGGGAAGGATACTGCAAAATCTCCATTCCCTCCCCACTCCAATGGAAGGATACTGCAAAATCCCCATTTCCTCCTGATCAACTGGGACTCGGGAGGCAGAGAATAGATGGGGGCGGGGCCAGTCAGAGTGGTATTTACTGGTTCTCCAAACTACTCAAAATTTCCGCTTCCGGTTCTCTAGAGCTGGTCAGAACCTGCTGAAACCCACCTCTGGACGTACCTCTAAATTATTAGTTGTTCTGCGTTTTCGGTTGGGCATAGAAAAATAGAACGAAAGAATACCCAAGATGAAAAGAACTCCAAGATTTTATCCGGCAATAAATCTGATACGAGAGCTGCAGTCTATGATAGATTTAGAATTTTATGCCCGGTAAATGATCTGTACATCATTTGTATGCCACTGACACAAAAGCCATGGGAAATATTACTTAATTACTCTGAGATCGCTTCAGAGTTTCAGCCAATATACAGGCACAAAGGAGGTTTTAATTACAACTGTCTCCTCCAACCACAAGTGAGCCTGCATACTTGCAGAGACAAATTCGCCCATTCTCCTTTTGTTGCAAGTTATGGCAATTGTATTATCTAGCCAGGGTGTTTCTTCAACCAAAAATTAAATGTGATATACTTTATTTTGTTATACCAGGTTGTGCTATTTTCTTTCTGGAACACACTTAATGAGGTTCCTTAATTGCAACTGCTGCATTGTTAACAAACCCCAAACCCACTGGTTTTGCACAGATACGGAGCTCTTCATTTGAAAGCTGGTTTCTAGTCAAAAAATAAAAAAAATAGCAACAGCATGCAAGCCCAAAGGAAGGTACAGCAGCAGAATGAAAAGAAGTTGCTAAATTTTAAAAAGCCTCTTGCTGTGATGATATATTAACATTACACCCTAGTCCTTTTTGAACATTCAAAGAATATTGTTTTATTTATCAAATTTCTACACTGCCCATCCCATTTTTGTAACTCTGGGCGATTTACAAATAATACAATAAAACCATATAAAAGCCATAGTTAAAAGCAAAGTTAAAAACAGAGCTGGGATTCAGGATGCTGCTTATAAGTGCTATGTGCTTAGAGCTCAAAGCCTTGTTAGAGACCCCACACAACCACTTCACGGTCTGTTTCTCCCCTCTGGGAGGAGGTTTCGAAGTATTTCTAGCAGGACTACCAGATTCTGTAAAAAGCTTTGTTCCCCTAGGCCAGGGGTGGCCAAACTATGGTTCTTTGAGGACCTGTGGACTTCAACTCCCAGAATTCCTGAGCTAGCCATTCTTGCATGGCTGGCTCAGGAATTCTAGGAGTTGAAGACCACAGATCCTCAAAGAACCATAGTTTGGCCACCCCTGGCCTAGACCATCCGTCTGCGAAACTCGCAAGATTCGTTTCTCTCGCCATGTACAGGTATACATCTGAACTAAACTGTGTTGTTTAATTTAATATTTAATTTAATTTAATTTAATTTAATAATAAAATTTCTATGCCGCCCAACTCCCAGGGGACTCTGGGCGGCTAACAACAAGTAAAAACATATAATCAAATAAGAAAAACAATTTAAAAACATATTAAAATACAAACCATATCAAAAAAGATCTTTCAATCACACATACATACATTTGTATGTTTCTCTGTAACATATAATATATGTGGATATATGCATAATTCGGCATTTATCTGCATTTATTTATTTATTCTGTAATATTATGTAGAGTATATTGGAGGTGGTGACCCTTTGAGAGCTGTATGCAACGAAATTTCACTTTAATGTATGCCGATTAGTGAACATTCAAAGTGACAATAATTGTTCTATTCTATTCTATTCTATTCTATTCTATTCTATTCTATTCTATTCTATTCTGTTCTATTCTATTCTATTCTATTCAAGTTAAAACAGGATTTTCTTTTTTGAAAATTGAAACGTTAAAAAGATGTGGCTCCAATCCATAAAAAAGAGGGAAAAATGAGTCCAGGAAAGTATAGGCCAATCAGTTTGACATCAAGACCTGGGAAAATCCTGGAAAAGATAATCACCTGGCAGATTTGTGAGCACCGACCCTGTTTCCCCCAAAATAAGACATCCCCTGATAATAAGCCCAATTGGGCTTTTGAGTGCATGGCAATAAGGCCAAGCGCTTATTTCAGGGTTCAAAAAAATATAAGACAGGATCTTTTTTAGGGGGGAAACACGGTAGAAATGAACAAGTTAAAGTTGGAGAACCAAAGAGAAATTTCTTGACAGTGAGAACAATTATTCAACGGAACAACTTGTCTCCTGGACTTATGGGTGTTCCATCACTGGTGGTTTTCAAGAAAACTGGACAGCTATTTGTCTGGGATGATATAAGGTCTCCTGCGTTAAGCAGGGAGTTGGACTAGAAGACCTCCAAGGTCCCTTCCATCCCTTCGATACTATGTTCTAAGGGCAGAGGGAGTACCTTCAACCCACCAACCCTCCCCAGGTTTGCATGACCCTCTTAGACCTTTATGCCAAGTGACAGAACCAGGTCTCCATGCTCTTCCTAAAAGCCAGGAGAGTGAGGGCCCTGTTTCACCACTGGGGCAAGATGTTCCACAGGGCAGGGAGCAACAGCAGAGAAATCTCTCTCTCTAGAACCTGGCAATTGAAGTATGGAAGGGCTACTAGGGCAAACTCTACCTGAAGAAATAGTTCACATGATCGATGGCTTGGTTGCCACATCAAGTCAATCCAGGAAGCTTTAAACCATAGTGATCAAGCCATTTGATCATTTGCCAGACCAATCCTTGAATACAGCTCACCTGTCTGGAGCTCGCACTGCATATTGGACATTAATACAATCAAGAGAGTCCAGAAATATTTCACAAGAAGAGTCCTCCACTCCTCTGCTCGCAACAGAATACCTTATTCCACCAGACTTGAAATTTTGGGCTTAGATAGCTTAGAGCTACGTCAGCTTCGATCTGATCTAAATGTAGTTCATAAAATCATCTGCCACAATGTCCTATTTGTCAATGAATACTTCAGCTTCAACCGCAACAACACACGTGCACACAATAGATTCAAACTCAATGTAAACCGCATGAAACTCGACTGCAGAAAATACGACTTCAGCAACAGAGTGATCAATGCCTGGAATGCACTACCTGACTCTGTGGTTTCTTCCCCAAACCCCCAAAACTTTAACCTTAGACTGTCTACAGTCGACCTCACCCCATTCCTAAGAGGTCTGTAAGGGGCGTGCATAAGCGCACCATCGTATCTACCGTCCCTGTCCTTCTGTCCTATTGTCCAAATTTACCTATAGCTACTTTGCTTTTTTTAAATGTTTATACCATACCTGTTATCTTGTACACATTTTGACAAATAAAAAGAAATAAATAAATAAAAAGAAAAGCCACGGTGGGTTTTATGAATTCACAATGCTGTTTGTTAAGGGAGGACACTGTACAAGGCAACATAAAGCACATTATGAGTTAATGGATATGAAAACACACCAGAAGGCAGAAAAGGTAGACTCTTTTCACCACTCACGATCCTCTTCTCCTTCCCAAGATCTTTTTACTGGGATGGGAGGCACTATCAATATCTATGGAAGAAAGAACTGTGATAAAGTCACAGATGAGATGCAATGAGATGAGATCAGATCAGATGGGAGAAAAGATTTTACTTGTCTATATTTGTCAAGGGAAGCATTCGTCCGAATGCTACCATGTGAGAATGAGAATAAATCTCATAGAGTCGATTTGGATCTTTTCTTTGGAATTCAGACAGATAGAAATAAAGCCGAGATTAAAAGTCTAATAGAAAATATTTATTTCGTTACAAAAACAATAAATCCTGAATAATTACATCTTTGCTAAGAAAACGTGACCGTTCCGGTCAGAGTCAAAGTCAAAAGTGATTAATGGTGGATCTGGAATGTGGACATGCGTACAAGATCATATCACGTGTTCTGCTTGTATTGGAATATACCATAATATTAGAATAGAGGTGCATCACCCTGCATAGACATACAACTGACAATATTCACACCGTGACAATATTTTAATTCATAGTTAAGCTGTATACTGGTTGGAAAACAGCTGTTCCTCAGGGCATGTGCTTTTACGTGTCTGTAACTCAGAAAAGTCACATAACTTTGCACACATTGCCAAACATGAATATACTGAAGATAACAGCATACAAAGCATACATTAGAGAAAATGGTAAATCATTGTCTGTCTGTCTGTCTGTCTGTCTGTCTGTCTGTCTGTCTGTCTGTCTGTCTCTCTCTCTCTCTCTCTCTATCTCTCTCTCTCTCTCTCTCTCTCCACAAATATACACAGAGACAGAAGGATAGAAGGACATGGAATTTATTTATTCATTTATTTATTAGAATCATAGAATCAGGAGACTTACTGTACATGGCTGCCTCTCTTAAACATGATAATCCCAGGAAGCTCACAATGACGTGAAATAACTATAGAATAAATAAACCAGCAGAACACCCCACAAGAAGAAATAAATGGAATGATCTTATATGAAACTGACATAGATGTTTGACAGAGTGATTTATCCATGCCTGTTTATGTTGTCATTTCAGTTGTTATTCCACATTTAATTTATTTTAATGTCTTCAATTTAGGCACTGCCGGACTTCAAAACTAATTCTGGATGGCATGCAATAAAATGAAGCAAAATGCAAAAATACAAACAAGACAATATCACAACAAAGAAATATAAAAGGGAATAAAAACCAAGAACAGATGGTGGATTCAGTATTGTGGTGACCAAAACTGGATGCAGTAATCCAAGTGTGGTCTTCCCAAAGTAATATTAAGCATTACTAACACTTCAAATGACCTTGATACTTTATCTGTTTAACAACTTCCTCCTATTACTTCTTATCCTACCCTCAGGTGCTTTGAAGAATAAGTTGACCCCCTCGTCTCTGTGACAGCCCTTCAAGTACTGGAATGATGATCATATTGATATTTGTGTCTAAGTGCCTCCCATCTCCAAACTTACTCAGGGTGGCTCACAACATAATAAACAATAAAAACACAATATTAAAAAAAAAAGATGTTGAGACTCTGGAAAGAGTGCAGAGAAGAGCAACGGAGATGATTAGGGGACTGGAGGCTAAAACACATGAATAACAGTTGCAGGAACTGGGTATGTCTAGTCTAGTGAAAAGAAAGACTTGGGGTGACATCATAACTGTGATCAGGTCAGGCACCTGATCTCTATGGCACCAGAAAGCCAAACAAGGAATAATGGATGGAAGCTGACCAAGGAGAGATTCAACCTGGAAGTGAGGAGAAACTTTCTGACGGTGAGAGCGATCAACCAGTGGAACAGCTTGCCAGCGGAGGTTGTGAGATCCCCAACACTTGCAACCTTCAAGGAGAGACTGGACTGCCATCTGTCTCAAAGGGTGTAGGAACTCCTGCTTGAGCAGGGGGTTGGACTAGATGACCTACAAGGTCCCTTCCAACTCTAATAATAAATCTAAATCTAAATAACAGTCTTCCAATATTTGAGAGGCTGCCACAAAGAAGAGGGGGTCACCCTATTCTCCAAAGCACCTGAAGGCAGGACAAGGAAAAATGGATGGAAACTCAGCAAGGAGAGAACCAAGCTAGAAATAACAAGAAATTTCCTGACAGAACCATTAATCAGTGGAACAGCTTGCCTCCAGAAATTGTGAGTGCTCCATCACTGGAGTTTTTAAAGAAGAGATTGGACAGCTGTTTCTCTGAAATGGTAGAGGGTTTCCTACCTGAGGATTGGATTAGAAGATCTCCAACGTCCCTTCCAACTCTGTTATTCTGTTACAACAAGACAGGATCCAGTACTCTATACAAATATATATATAGAAAAACACATCCAACAAAGGGTTCTTGAGGCCTACTTGAGGAAAGATAATGAAAGGGGAATATGACAGAATCCTGGGAAATATCTCCATGATCACATTTGTATCATCACAGAGGACAGCCAGAGAATAATGAGCGTAAGTTAGAAGGATGGCAATTCTGATTGAATGACAGAAGAAAAATCCTAATGATAAGAGCATTTTGACAGTGGAATGAATGAAAAATGAAATCTAATCTCTTTGCTGAATAGGACGAGGATTTTTGAATGGGCAGTCAGACAGAAGCAGGGGTTTTACTGACCCTCCCCCCTATAATTCTATGAATTGGACTATTCAGGGAAGGATCTTCAAGGCAGTAAAATTCATAAAACATTCAAGTGTCTACAAAAGAAATGTAAACTAAAACTACAGCAGCAGATGCAAGTTGCAAGTTGAAAGAGTTTATGTACATCCACAGAAAAAGTAATTAAAAAGTAATTAAAAAACAAAAAGGGCAGCTATTTATTCTAATCAGGCAATGTTCTTACTCCTCATCAAAAAAGAGAAGCTCACTAAACAGACTTGGCCTAATCGATAATCAGTCTTTATTAAAGTGGATTTCATATTAAGATGCCCATCGCTGAAAAGATTCAATAAACTGCCATCTACCTTTCAAATTAAGCTAGCAGTCTAGCCATTTTTCTCATTTTTTCTCATTCTAAAAACACATATTGAAAAAAGAGATGGGGATTTAGGAATATGTAAAAGTGAAACTGATTGGAAGAAAAGTGAAAATGAAACTGGTTGGAAGAACTAGTTGGATAGATTTCTCTTAAGTATTGCATACCTTTCTTCCATGTGTTTCCAATTTGTATATATTTTTCTTTTTTTCCTTCCCTTCCCTTCCCTTCCCTTCCCTTCCCTTCCCTTCCCTTCCCTTCCCTTCCCTTCCCTTCCCTTCCCATTCCTTTCCTTTCCTTTCCTTTCCTTTCCTTTCCTTCCCTTCCCGTTCCCTTCCCTTCCCTTCCCTTCCCTTCCCTTCCCTTCCCTTCCCATTCCTTTCCTTTCCTTTCCTTTCCTTTCCTTTCCTTTCCTTTCCTTTCCTTTCCTTTCCTTCCCTTCCCTTCCTATTCCCTTCCCTTCCCTTTCCTTTCCTTTCCTTTCCATTCCTTCCTTTCCTTCCCCTTCCCCTTCCCCTTCCCCTTCCCCTTCCCCTTCCCCTTCCCCTTGGAGGTCTTCTAGTCCAACCTTCTGCTCAAGCAGGATACCCTATGTACCTCCAATAATGGAACACCCACAAATTCTGAAGGCAAGTTGTTCCACTGATTAATTGTTCCTGCTATCAGGAATAACTGAATTAGAGAATAACTGACAGAGGTGATAATTAATCTCACAAAGGAGAAGTTTGATCTTTTCCCGGACAACAGACATTAGAAAAGAAACCGCAGTTTAAAAGTCTAAGTAAAAATGTTTATTTCGGTACAAAAACAATAAATCCTCATTATCTACATGCCTGATATAAAAGTAGGTCTTGCTTCAATGGAAGCCAGGAACAGAAGGGAAGAATGGAATGTACACATGCCTAGAAGAACATATCAATCACGTGCTCAGGAATAAACCATTATAATGAATAGGGATGCATCTCCCTGCATATACATGTAACAGGCAATAAAATCACTGCGTGACAATAACAGACTTGGAAAGTACCTTGGGGATCATCTAGTCCAAAGTCTCTTCAAACTCTGTTATGGAAGGATAGGTACTGAGAGTTGAGACTGGATGGTGGAGGCATGGAAGGGTAGGTTCTGCTTTGATTTTTTTGGCGGGGTGGGGAGATGGAAGGATTGCAAAGACGACAAAGAAATACAATCCTTCCATCCCCCCCACCATCCTATTGGAACTTATTCTTCCATTCCACCCCCCAATCATCCAGTCTCAACTCTCAGTACCTATCCTTCATCCCCCCTGCCATCGGAATTGATGAAGCTTCTTGGATGAGAAGTGAAATGTTTTCTTCCTCAAGGAAAAACAGTCCATTCCTATTCCCATTCCCATTCCCATTCCCATTCCCATTCCCATTCCCATTCCCATTCCCCATTCTATTGTATTCTATTGTATTCTATTGTATTCTATTCTATTCTATTCTATTCTTCATTCCATCATCTATTCTATTCTATTCTATTCTATTCTATTCTATTCTATTCTATTCTATTCTATTCTATTCTATTCTATTCTATTCTCTATTCTCTATTCTCTACTCTTCTCTTCTACTCTCTTCTCTCTTCTCTTCTCTTCTCTTCTCTTCTCTTCTCTTCTCTTCTCTTCTCTTCTCTCTTCTCTCTTCTCTCTTCTCTTCTCTTCTACTCTCTTCTCTTCTCTTCTATTCACTGTCAGGAATGCCCATGGCGAAAGCAAAACAGAAAGGGCCTATATATTGCTTTGATAATATTTGTTCTATAGATGCATTCTACTTTGGGCTCATATCCAAGGAACAATGATCAGGCATGAAGGAAAGCAAACCTTCAAAGAATATTAAATAAGTGCCTGCATACACAAAACAGTTTTACTCCTCCTCCGACAAGGATACCGTTGAAGGAGAAAAGAGAACAGGCTGACTTATTCCTAATCAGAGTAATTAATCAAGAGAACCAAATGGCATTGCCAGGCCTATATATTATTCCTGCAGTGCCATCTATTAAAAATGCAGTTCATTAGTAGCAGAAGTAATATTCAATACCAGCCAAAAGCAGAGCTGTGTTTGGCAGCAGTAAAATAATCAACAAGCCTTCTGCAGAACTGGGCTATCATCTTTCCTTAACAAAGAATTGTTCTCTTGACAAAAACAAAAACAAAAACCCATGTTTTCTCCTTCACAAATAAATAGCATTCACCGACTATTTGCTAACTGGGTAAGTTTATGACATTGTTAAATTATGTAATCTTTTCTGAAAACTCTGGCAGAAAATTCTCTATTTTTCAAAGAGCCCAAAACTACTGAAAGTTGGCTATTCTCTCTAATCTTTGTTGTGTGTTTTGTTTTGTTTTTTAAGATAGAAAGGATCCGTGTCACTTCATATATTTTAGAAGAAAAACACAATCCCTCTACAAACCACTGGATTTTTTTCTTCTCCTGGGACTTCACCACTCTGGATCCGCCATGGAAACCCTTAAATTTGCTACCAGCAGTTTCCATAACATAATTTATTTTAATCCTTAGAACAGGAAGAGCTGCAATTCAATCCATATTTGACAGATTGGATCAGAAAACACTAGATGCCAGTAGGTAGGTGAATAGTTAGGGGTTCAATATATTTAATAGAATTATGTATTTAATTTATATAATATTTACTATATCATTTATATGTTTAAATAAGCAGACCATTTTTACAAATTCCTCCATTCCTCATAAGATGTGCCCTTGAAGACTTTTGCTCCAAGTCTTCAAAGTGTTTCTATATAATTCAAAAAAAGAGCTTCTTTCTTTCTTTCTTTCTTTCTTTCTTTCTTTCTTTCTTTCTTTCTTTCTTTCTTTCTTTCTTTCTTTATTTATTTATTTATTTATTTATTTATTTATTTATTTATTTATTTGTTGCATTTGTATGCCGCCCACTCCACAAAGACTCTGGGCAGCTCACAACAGTACAAACATTACTACTGAGTTTGGTCCAAAAATCATATTTATTTATTTATTCATTTATTTTGTCAACATGTGTACAAGATAACAGGTATGATATAAACATAAACAAAAGCAAAATAGCTATAGGTAAATTAGACAAAAGGACAGAAGGACAGGGACGGTAGGCACGATGGTGCGCTTATGCATGCCTCTTACAGACCTCTTAGGAATGGGGTGAGGTCGACTGTAGACAGTCTAAGGTTAAAGTTTTGGGGGTTTGGGGAAGAAACCACAGAGTCAGGTAGTCCATTCCAGGCATTGATCACTCTGTTGCTGAAGTCGTATTTTCTACAGTCGAGTTTCGAGCGGTTTACATTGAGTTTGAATCTATTGTGTGCTCGAGTATTGTTGCGGTTGAAGCTGAAGTATTCATTGACATGAATACAATGTCCTGCCACAGGACATTGTGGCAGATGATTTTATGAACTACATTTAGATCAGATCGAATGCAACGTAGCTCTAAGTTGTCTAAGCCCAAAATTTCAAGTCTGGTGGAATAAGGAATTCTGTTGCGAACAGAGGAGTGGAGGACTCTTCTCGTGAAGTATTTCTGGACTCTCTCAATTGTATTAATGTCCGATATGCAGTGCGGGTTCCAGACAGGTGAGCTGTATTCAAGGATTGGTCTGGCAAATGCTTTATATGCTCTGGTTAGCAGAGTGATATTCCCAGAGAAGAAGCTATGCAAGATTAGGTTGACAACTCTTAGTGCCTTTTTGGCAATGTTGTTACAATGGGCTCTCGCACTTAGGTCATTAGATATGAGTACTCCAAGTGAGTATCCAAGGGAGTTAGTTATGAAATCAGGTTGAGGTCCTAAAGTTACAATGGGTGAACGAAGGAAAAGGGGGTGTGAGTCGGTCTGTAATTAGGATTTAACAGCCTGTCTAAAGAACTGAGAAATATTAAGCTACAATATCCGTACATGAAGATTTGGAAACCTGTCCAAGGCCAGCAGCTGTATAAGCCCCAGGAATTTCTATAGAGAGCCAAATGCAAGAGCTTGGAATACACAGAAATAGAACATGGATGAGGCAGTCGAATGATGGTCTTGGATAAGTTCCCCATCACTATTCCAGTCATTTTCACATCTAAGAGGTTCTGGCAAGAGTTGGTCATGTCCCCTTTTCCAGAATTTATCAAGGTCATTTTGAGCTTCAGGGACCTTCTTTTTAATTGTCCTATGGTTTTCCAACTCTGCACTCAGCCCTTGTGTCTTCCAGCATCTCATCATCGTTATCCGAGAGTGTTAAACATTTATGAACCAACAGCTGCTCAGAGCTCTGTCTCGGGTCAGAAGCTTCTGACATAACATTGTCAGACTTTTCTATCACCTCCACCTCTCCACCCATTTGACCCTTGCCTAGGAATGAGGAATCAGAGAGGTCCATTACAGCTGGTTGATGTTCTGACCTAGGCTTCCCCAGCAGCACGAAGCCGAGTCCTCGTCCCGATAAACCCCTTTTATTTAATTTACAGTGAATTCCTCTCCAGAAAAATCTTTCCTCTCCCACAGTCTTTCAAGATAGTTCACAATTACTGACCTTTATCAGGCTTGGAGAGTGGCCAAGCCAATATCTTTCAGATGGCGCAATACTCGGCAAGAATACAGGAATGAACTAATTGTCTCCTGCAAACACCCCTCCCCTTTCGCTTCTCTTTTATTCCCTATGGGAGGGGCCATTCATCGTCCACCTGTGGCCTTACTCCCAAGTCGACCCTTGTTCCTAAGCTGTTCCCTTCATCTGGCAACTCTGCGCATGCACACAGTGGGAATAGGTTCCAGCTGTTCATCTGTCCCACTGATTCTGACTCCAAAGGCAGCTGATAACTGTCAGATCTGCCCTGGCTCCATCTCTGCCTCCAACGCAGAGCACTCGTCAAAGCCTTCCCCAGACTCCAGGGCTGGCCCATGTTCCTCCCCAACCTCCTCCCTGTCTGAATCTGCTGCCAGCTCCACTGGCCACTGGCGAACCACAATAGTTGAAGATATCCTGGACTTAACAAAGTCTCTGAAGATCATGGTTGAAATAAGCAATCTGAAAGCAGCCTTCTTTGAGCCATGTAATTGTATGTTTTACAGAAACAAGTTGGACAGTGCTCCTCACACATAAGGAGGAAACATAAGAGGTTCCTTGAGGTTACCAAGTGAAATACAGCCAATATCTTTAGCAGAAGACTGCACGTAAGTCTTCATAAAACCTCCAAAACCGAATAAGTCTTAAAAGCCACAAAACAATATGCAAAGAAAATTGATGCCTCCTATTTTATTTCTTTGCTTCTAAGGCAGTGGTTCTCAACCTGGGGGTCGCAACCCCTTCGGGGGTTGAACAACCCTTTCACAGGGATCGGGAGACTTCACCCGGATGCCGCCATTTGGCTTCTTTTACCCTCTGCGCATGTGCAGAACGCTTTGTGCATGTGCAGAGGGTAAAAGAACCCAAATGGCGGCGGTGGGACGGGGGTCATGGTGGCGGGCACGGTGGCGGGGTGGGTCACGGTGGGGGCGCAGGGGCAGGACACGGGTCACGGCATTAGGAAGGTTGAGAACCACTGTTCTAAGCTTTATTAAATGGAGATGGTTTTGTTATGCAGACTTCAGACAATGTTGTGAACTGTTTTTAACTGCAGGTATTTATTTATTTCAAATGTGTTTTAATTGAATTGAACTGAATGGAATATTTTATTTGGCCAAATATGATTAGATACTCAAGGAATTTGTCTCTGGTACAGAAGCACTTAGTGTACATGCAAAGAAACAGAAATAAGAATATGAACAATAAGAACAATAAGAACAATAATGAGAAGGGGAAGGGGAAGAAGTCTGGATAGTGGATGTGGCAGTGCCTGGAGACAGCAGAATAGAAGTGAAAGAACTGGAGAAGATAACAAAATACAAAGACCTACAAATAGAAATAGAACAACTATGGCAAAGGCAAGCAAGGGTAGTACCAATAGTAATAGGTGTCTTGGGTGCAATCCCAAAACAACTGGAGCACCACTTGAACTCCATAGGCATTGACAAATTTGCCATCAGTTAATTGCAGAAGGCAGCTTTACTTGAAACAGCTTACATCCTGCGACGATACTTGTCATACCATCAAACATCAATATCTGCTTATCCCAGGTCTTTGGAAAGGACTCAATAACTAAACAAAAATGCCAAATCCAGTCTGAACATCTGGCTAACACTGCGATTTATTTATTCATTTTATTTATTTAATAGATTTGTATGCCGCCCAACTCCCAGAGCGGCTCACAGCATATTAAATACAAAATCTAAAAAACAGTTAAAAAAGATTTAAGAACAAAATTAAAATAATGTAAACAATTAAAACATTTTAAAGCATTTAAAAAAAAAGCCACAATTTAAAAACCCAATGATGCACTCATGGGGCCAAGAATAATAGGTGTTATATTAAAATCATTGGCCCCAGGCCTGTCGACAAAGCCATGTTTTAAATGCTTTTCTGAAGGCTGGCAGGGTGGGAATTATGTGGATCTCGGGGGGGTAGTGTATTCCAGAGAGCCGGTGCTGCCACAGAGAAGGCCCTCGTTCGTGGGCCCACCAGCCGACATTATTTGGCTGACGGGACCACCAGCAGACCAACTCTGTGGGCTCTAATCGGTCTTAGGGAGGTATGTTGGAGAAGGCGGTCTCAGAGGTAAACTGGTCCTAAGCCATGTAGGGCTTTAAAGGTAATCACCAACACCTTGAATTGCGCTTGAAGACCTATAGGCAGCCAATGCAGTTCGCGAAGGATGGGTGTCACATGGGTGTATCTAGGGACACCCATCACCACACGTGCTGCCGCATTCTGCACTAGCTGCAGTCTCCGAACGTTCTTCAAGGGTGAACCATAATACCAATAAAAGTAGGAGGTAAAGAAGAGAATAAGAAAGGTAAATAATAATACTACAGCCACACTATATGGGTTAATATACATTGACATTAGACAGAACTGTGAGAATGGATTGCCCTCCCTTTGCCCTTATATTTCAATATATCACAAATGTCCTCTCCCCTCTATTATGTCTTCATTATATTTTACTCATCTCAACCTGGAACTAACTGCTGGCAGGATCTGTTCAAATCTCCTACTCCCCCAACCACCCAATTCCTTTTAATCTCCAACTCCATCTATTCTCTGATTTTTTTCCTCTGGTCCTTCATCTTCACCCAAGTTTTCAACCTGGGGTGCCCTGAGCTATGTAGAGCTCATAAATAAATTCCATTGATTTCCCCGCCCCCTGCATCTTTTTCCCTGACTGCAAATTTATAAGCAAGATATTTTTTTTAAATAATATTTTTTTAAAAGCATGTAAGGCCCCAGGAATCTTTGCTGAATAGCGGCTGAGCTCAATCATGTAGTGATGGAAATTTTCACAATTCACAGGAGGGTGAAATATCTTATGGCATTGCGTTTCTTCCTTTTCTGTCTAGAAAACGGGCTAATAAGCCAAGAAGGAAAATCAACAGCGCTAAGTGGTTGCCAGTCAACAAATCTGAAACACATGCATTGTAAATAAACTAAAAAATAAAATAAAATAAAATGTAAACGTGTTTGTTTAGCCTGGATCTCTGGTAAGCTCATCTTGTACAGTCATCTGTTAAAATATTTGCGGTAGGCAAACACTGAACAGGTGTGCACACACACATACTGTCGAGACATGTTGCTCTAAACATTTTCTTAACTACCATCCACAACAGCTTTTGTGTACATGCAATATTTGCACTGTTCTAATGAAAAGCTTTTCACATCCAAATGGTATGAATGAAATGTAAGTCAAAGAATCCGGTCCCAGTCGCAATGTGGAGAAGGGAAACCAGAGAAAACACCAAAGGATCCTGCAGCAATTGATACACGGATAACAGTAAGATGGCGAGCCAACATTGCAAATCTTCAGGTACCAAACCATCTCACCTGGGAAATATAAATATAACTTCATTTGATAAACACCCACCGGTAGTGTGACTATTGGCATTATAGTATGCATTTCATTGTGGCTTAATCACAGTTTAAGAACTTTCAGGTCCAACTTTCACAGCCATACATTGCAACTGGGAAAACCATAGCCTTGACTATACACCAGGGGTGGGTTCCTACCGGTGCGGTCTTGCCTGTTAGTCGCCGCAGAGCCGAAGAAGCTGTTGACGTTCGTGGCGCAGGGCTTCCCCCGCCCGCTTTCCCCGGCTGCCGGGACGCCGCCATTTGCGTTCTTTTGCCCTCTGTGCAATCAGAACGCTTTGCGCATGTGCAGAGGGCAAAAGAACGCAAACAGTGGCATCCCGGCGGCCGGGGGAAGCGGGCGGGGGAAGCCCCGCGCCATGAACGCCAACAGCTTCTTTGGCTCTGCTGCGACAAACAGGCAAGACCGCACCGGTAGGAACCCACCCCTGCTATACGCACTTTTGTTGGCAAGGTTAATGAGTTAGGGGTCAAATAAAGTTTTATTAGAGATTATTTTATGCAGTATAAAAGAGGAGAATCAAGAGAAACGACAAGTTATTTTGGTTGAGAGAAAGAGAAAAGAAGAATGAAAGAAATTATCAGAGAAGATCAGATCCACGTTAACAGTAAGAGAAATGGAAATAAAAACGAACTATGCAAAACAAGCCCCTCTCCCCCCCAAAAGTGAGTTTGCAAAGAAACCAGGAAGTGGTTGGCATATAAATTACCAAAAGATAATAATATTGAAACAACAAGATGGAGATGCTATATTAATGGATAGCATAGCTATATAAAAAGCACTTCATCAATATTATTCCAACTCATATAAGGGAAGTGACACCTCTCTGGAGAAAATAGATGAGTATCCAGATATATTCAATCTTAACTCCATCCAGTTTCTGAATCATTCAGATGGTGTTGGTTATTTTCCTTGTATTCTCATGCTGCGTGCTTCGTTCCCACCTTTTATATGCAATTTTTCACTTGAGAAAGGCTGATGCCTCTGACTGATTGATTATGATTATCGATTGGTCTGAGAATAGTGCTGCAAAAAAGTACAGTTATTGCTTGCTATAACCAGGACTTGAAACAAAGTTTCCTGATGCAAATGTGGAATGTGAATTGCTTTAGGAAGTAAAACACCTTTACTACCTCGAATACAGCTCACCTGTCTGGAACCCGCACTGCATATCGGACATTAATACAATTGAGAGAGTCCAGAAATACCTGAAATACAAGAAGAGTCCTCCACTCCTCTGCTCGCAATAGAATTCCTTATTCCACCAGACTTGAAATTTTGGGCTTAGACAACTTAGAGCTACGTCGCCTTCGATCTGATCTAAATGTAGTTCATAAAATCATCTGCCACAATGTCCTACCTGTCAATGAATACTTCAGCTTCGACCGCAACAATACACGCGCACACAATAGATTCAAACTCAATGTAAACCGCTCGAAACTCGACTGCAGAAAATACGACTTCAGCAACAGAGTAATCAATGCCTGGACTGCACTACCTGACTCTGTGGTTTCTTCCCCAAACCCCCAAAACTTTAACCTTAGACTGTCTACAGTTGACCTCTCCCCATTCCTAAGGGGCGTGCATAAGCGCACCATTGTGCCTACTGTCCCTGTCCTCCTGTCCTATTGTCTAAATTTACCTATACATACTTTACTTTTGTTTATGTTTATATCATACCTGTTATCTTGTACACGTGTTGACAAAATAAATAAATAAATAAAATAAATACTTGAGACCACACGAACCAAGTTGCTTAGGAGAACCTTCCAACTTGCACGTTGCATGGTAGATGTGACCATGTAGAGATGGGTCTAATCTAGATTGACTCTAGAGTCCAGATGCATTAAGGCTGAATTTTCACCCCAAGTCTTGAGCCCCCATTAATATCATATCTTAGAAGCTGAAGGTAGAACAAAATATCCTACACAATAGACTTTATCCCCAGATGCGGGGACTATGATCAAACCAGAGAGAAATTAATGGAATAACTGAATTGCAAGGGACTATGGGAGTCTTCTAGTACAACCCCCTGCCCAAGCAAGAGACCCTATACCATTCTGGACAAATGGTTGTCCAATCTCTTCTTGATGTTCTGACCTAGGCTTCCTCAAAAGCACAAAGCCGACTCCACATCCCAATAAAACCCCTTTTATTTAGTTTACAGTGAATTCCTCTCCAGCAAAGTAGCAGTGTTTCAATACTTGAGGGGATGCAACAGAGAGGAGGGGGTCAGGCTGTTCTCTATGGCACCAGAAAGCCAAACAAGGAATAACGGATGGAAGCTGACCAAGGAGAGATTCAACCTGGAAGTGAGGAGAAACTTTCTGACAGTGAGAGCGATCAACCAGTGGAACAGCTTGCCAGCAGAGGTTGTGAGAGCCCCAACACTTGCGACCTTCAAGGAGAGACTGGACTGCCATCTGTCTCAAATGGTGTAGGAACTCCTGCTTGAGCAGGGGGTTGGACTAGATGACCTACAAGGTCCCTTCCAACTCTAATAATAAATCTAAAAATCTAAAGTCCCGGCCAACAGTTTTTCAAGATATTTCCCAATTACAGACCTTTATCAGGCTTGGAGAACTGCCAAACCGATATCTTTCAGACTCCACAATATGACAGACGTGTTAATAGCACTTTATAATGCCTTGGTAAGGCCACACTTGGAATACTGCATTCAGTTTTGGTCACCACAATGTAAAAAGGATGTTGAGACTCTAGAAAGAGTGCAGAGAAGAGCAACCAAGATGATTAGGGGACTGGAGGCTAAAACATATGAAGAACGGTTGCAGAAACTGGGTATGTCTAGTTTAATGAAAAGAAGTACTAGGGGAGACATGATAGCAGTGTTCCAATATCTCAGGGGTTGCCACAAAGAAGAGGGAGTCAAACTATTCTCCAAAGCACTTGAAGGTAGAACAAGAAGTAATGGGTGGAAACTAAACAAGGAGAGAAGTAACTTACAACTAAGGAGAAATTTCCTGACAGTTAGAACAATTAACCAGTGAAACAACTTACCTCCAGAAGTTGTGAATGCTCCAACACTGGAAGTTTTTAAGAAGATGTTGGATAACCATTTGTCTGAAGTAGTGTAGGGTTTCCTGCCTAGGCAGGGGGTTGGACTAGAAGACCTCCAAGATCCCTTCCAACTCTGTTGTTGTTGTTGTTGTTGTTGTTGTTGTTGCTCTTGTTGTTGTGGTGGTTGTTGTTGTTGTTGTTGTTGTTGCTCTTGTTATTATTATTATTATTATTATACAATTGTATCACAGCGGCCAGTTGTTTCGCCGGATTTGGCATTGATTACTAGTCGAGCCCCACCCAGGGGCCTAGGAAGTCGTAATGTATTTTCGAAGTATATGTGCGGAACCGAGCAGTGCGGCTTTCTGCATTTGACTGATGGTGATTTTGTCAATTTTGAGCTGTTTTAAATGTAATTCCAGTGCTTTTGGGATAGCACCCAGTGTTCCAATCACTACTGGAATTACCACTGCTGGTTTGTGCCATAATCGTTGGATTTCAATTTTTAAGTCCTGGTATTTTGCAATTTTTTCGTGTTCCTTTTCATCGACCTTGCTATCTCCTGGTATTGCAATGTCAATTATAGTCACCTTGTTGTTCTCAACCAACGTGATGTCTGGTGTATTATGCGCCAGTACCTTGTCTGTTTGTATACGAAAATCCCACAAGATCTTGACCATCTGATTTTCAGTGACTTTTTCAGGCTTGTGTTCCCACCAGTTTGTAGCAGTATGGATGTTATAATTTTTGCATAAATTCCAGTGGATCATTTGTGCAACAGAGTTGTGTCGTAATTTGTAATCAGTCTGTGCGATTTTCTTGCAGCAGCTGAGCACATGGGCTACAGTTTCATCAGCTTCCTTGCATAATCTGCATTTAGCATCATTTGAAGATTTATCAATTTTGGCCTTTATGGCATTTGTACGAATTGCCTGTTCTTGTGCGGCCAGGATCAATGATTCTGTTTCTTTCTTTAAAGTACCAGATGTTAACCATAACCAAGTTTTTTCACTGTCCACTTTGTCTTTTATTTTTTCCAGAAATTGGCCATGTAATGCTTTATTTTGCCAACTCTCCATTCTTGATTTTATCACATTTTTTCTGTATTCTTGTTTCGTCTGTTGGACCTTCAGTAGATTTTTGTTCTTTACTTCAATTAATAGATGTTCTTGACTTTCTTTTAAATAATCCGCCAATGCATGCTTTTCTTCTTCAACTGTTTGCTTTACTTGTAGTAGTCCTCTGCCACCTGATTTTCTGGGCAGGTAAAGTCTATCAGTGTCACTACGTGGATGTAAACTGTAGTGCATTGTCATTAGTTTTCTGGTGTTTCGGTCCAAAATGTCCAAATCAGCTTGTGTCCAGTTAATTATACCAGCCGTGTATCTTATGACTGGTATTGCCCAGGTATTCATGGCCTTGATGGTGTTTCCACCATTTAATTTAGATTTCAAAATTTTCCTAACTCTGTTGGTGTACTCTCTTCTAATGATAGTTTTCACTTCTCCATGTCTGATGTTATCCAACTGCAGAATGCCCAGATATTTATAGGCTTCATTTTGATTGCATTTAATTAATTGGCCATTGGGCATTTCAATTCCGTCACATGTAGTGATTTTGCCCCTTTTCATAGATACAGTGGCACATTTTTCCATGCCAAACTGCATTGAGATATCTGTGCTGAATATTAGGACTGTGTTGGTCAGTGATTGGATTTCTATTTCTGACTTTCCATACAGTTTCAAATCATCCATATACAATAAATGTGAAATTTTTTCAGCGTCTTTGGCTATTTGGTATCCAAGTTTCATTTTTTTTAAGATTACTGATAGTGGGATCATTGCGATGATGAAGAGGAGGGGTGAAAGTGAATCTCCCTGAAAAATTCCTCTCTTGATATTAACCATTCCATAGTTCTCATTCCCTACTGCCAACACAGTTCTCCATTGTTTCATCGCTTTTTCAGTGAATGATGTAATATTTTTGCTGATGCCAATAGTTTCTAAGCATTTGATGATCCAGCTGTGTGGCAGTGAGTCGTACGCCTTTTTGTAATCAATCCAGACCATATTCAAGTTCGTTTTTCTGTTCTTACAGTTTTCTAGTATCATTTTGTCAATTAGGAGCTGATCTTTTGTGCCCCTGCTCCTTCTTTTGTTGCCTTTTTGCTCTACTGGCAAGATGTTATTTGTTTCCAAATAATCCATTATGTTATCTGCAATTATCCCGGTGAGTAATTTGAAGGTTGTTGGCAAGCATGTTATTGGTCTGTAGTTTCCAGGTGTTGTTCCTTTAGTTGCATCTTTCTGAATCAAGTATGTTTTTCCAGTTGTCAACCATTCATCAATTTGACCATTTTGTAGCATTTCGTTCAGTTGCTTGGCCAATATTGCATGCAAACTGGTCAGATATTTGAGCCAGAAACCATGTAATTGGTCATTTCCAGGTGATGTCCAGTTCTTTACTTTTTTTACTCGATTTTTGACCATCTCAGTTGTTATTTCTAATACTTGCATTTGCTTCTTGCCAACACTTTTCTCAAAGTCTTGTATCCACTTTGCTTCCTTATTGTAATCCTTTGCATTTTCCCACAGTTCTTTCCAGAATTCAACTGTGGCTTGCTTTTCTGATTTTTCACTTTTGAAATTGTCATTTGCATTGAGGCTTTGGTAGAAACGTCTTTGATCTGATCGAAATTGCTGATTTTGCTTGTACTGAATGATTCTTGCATCATATCTTTCAATTTTTCTGGTTATTGCTGTTATTTGCTGTTTTACAATTTCAAGTGCTTCTTCAATTTTCCTTGTATCAAGCCTGTATCTTCTGGCTAATTGATCCATGATCTTGCTATTTTTTAGCCGTTGTTCATTCATATTTTTTAAATTGCTAGCATCTGTTCTGAGTTTTTTTATTTTTTGTTCCAGTCGAATTTTCCACTTTGGTTTTGATGCTTTTTCTGCCTTGCGACTAGGTGCTTTGTTTTTAAAACCTAGTTCATTAGTGACTATTGCAGCTGCACTGTACATTAACTGATTTGTTTCTAAGATGGATGCCGATTCAATTGTTGAAAGTACTGCATTAACCATTATTATTATTATTATTATTATTATTATTATTATTATTATTATTATTATTATTATTATTATTATTATTATTATTATTATTATTATTATTATTATTATTGACAATACTTGGCAAGAATGCAGGAACAGATCTTCGCCCAAATGAACTAATTGTCTCCTGCAAACACCCCTCCCCTTTCACTCCTCTTTTATTCTCTACGGGGGGGGCATTCATCGTTCACCTGTGGCCTTACTCCCAAGTTGACCCTTGCTCCTCAGCTGTACTCTTCATCTGGAAACTCTGCGCATGCGCACACTGGGAACAGGCTCCAGCTGTTCCTCTGCCTCACTGATGTCTGACTCCAAAGGCAGCTGATAACTGTCATATGGCCCTGGCTCCATCTCTGCCTCCAATGCAGAGCCCTTGTCAGAGCCTTTTCCAGACTCCAGGACTGGCCCATGTTCCTTCCCAACCTCCTCACTGTCCGAATCTGCTGCCAGCTCTGCTGGCCGGTGGTGGGCCACAAAACTTGAAAACCTCCAGTGTTGGAGCACCCACAACTTCTGAAGGCAAGCTGTTTCATTGATTAATTGTTTTCACTGTCCTGAAATTTCTCCTTAGTTCCAGGTTGAATCTCTCTTCGATAGGTTTCCAAATAAGTTCCAATAGCCTTACTGATACTGACATGCAGGAAGACTGAGGGGTAATTTCTTTATGTGCCGTAGCCGGGATATTGTTATATAATCCCCAGGCAATACAGTGACTCAAACAGCTTACTCTCTTGATGTGCTTTCTATTGTTTATTTATCACACGTCCTTCAACTCTTCTTGGAGGTCATCACCAACATTCTGCTCAGACAAAGAGAAAGGTGTGATACAAAGACTGGTCCACACCTTGTGCACTGCCTCCTCCACAGGGACATCTATAACAATTTTCTAGGCACCTTAAAAAAAATCCAGGTGACTTTTATGAAAGCATACGAAGGATCTGAAATCAAAGGGCAAACATCTACTTGTCCATCTGCCAGAAATTGGCACATGGAGAAGCAGGATGCTTTCAGAATGAAATAAATTTGTGGCCTTTCTTTACAGCATTGCATGCTATTGTCATTTGCAAATTATTAATTGGCTTTTTTATGGAAGCTGCACCTTTCTTATTTTGTTACTGTAATTTGAAGCAATATGGCAAAGGGTTGGAATAAAGCAACAAGTTTCTTTTTCTTTTTTTAAACAGCATCATTTTCTAGAATATCTTTATACCCAGGGGTGGGTTCCTAATTTTTTTACTACCACTCTGTGGGCGTGCCTTATATTGTGGGTGTGGCTTGCCAGCCATGTGACCGGGTGGGCGTGGGCCTCGGGAGCTTGGCAGCGGCTGGAGAACTGGAGGGGCATTGCCCACCCACAACGCAGCCCCCCGCAGTGGGAGCAGCAAGACTGTGGCAGCGGTTCTTCTAGGAGGCTCCGTCCGGCCTGAATGCTTCTCCCCATTCGATGATCCTAGGCTCCTGCTGCCCGTTCCCCCTCCCCTCAGCAGCTCGAGAAGCCTGAAACGTGCAAAAATGCCTAGGATCATCACCACACGTTCGTGGCTTCTCGGACTGCTGAAGGGAGGGGAATGGATATAGCTCCTGCCGCCCATTCTTTCAGCATCTCACGCGCTCCCTCAGCCATCCTCCCCTGCTTGGACTCACTGTGGGGTATGAAGGCAGCGCATGTGCAGTGCCGGAAGCACGGCTTCTGGGCATGTGCAGAAGAAATTTTTTTTTAAATGGCGGCATTCAGGCACCGGTAACCGACCACACCAGTACTGTGACGTCACCAGCGGGCCGCTACCGGTGCTATAGAGTGGACCGCACCGGTAGGAACCCACCACTGTTTATACCCTATAATGCTTCCTGGATGAAGAGGCGTTATAGGATGAAGAAGGATCTTTTTTTAAAAAAAATTAAAATTAAAATTATAATGATATAGATTGCAAATGAAAATAAATATGATAGGAAAATGGGGAAGGGGAAGAAAGTGGGAAGAATGGCGCAGGCATGGGGAGAAAGGGAAGAAAAAGCATTCCACTTCCAACTTATTTCAGTGTAGTAAATTACCGTGTTTCCTCAAAAATAAGACCCTGTCTTATTTTATTTGAACCCCAAAATAAGCGCTTGGCCTTATTTTGGGGGAGGTCTTATTATTTTGGGGCACATGGAGCAAGACGGGGTTCCTGTTGCTGTCTTACCTGATTTCCAGCTCTTTCTCCCTAACCCTAACCAGAGGAATTGGCAGGGACCGGCTGTGCATGCATTTAAATATTTTCTGGGGGGCTTATTTTCCGGGGGGGCTTATTTGGGGGGGATGTGCTCAAAAGCCCGATTGGGCTTATTATCAGGGGATGTCTTATTTTTGGGGAAACACGGTAGTACAGAATAGAATTACCGTATTTTTCAGAGTATAAGACGCACCTTTCCCCCCCCTAAAAGGGGGTTAAAATCTGGGTGTGTCTTATACACCGAATGTAGCCCCACCCAGCCTCTGAAACGGAGCTTTTCAAGGCTGAAAAAGCAGCCTCTGAAACGGAGCTTTTCAAGGCTGAAAAAGCAGCCTCTGAAACGGAGCTTTGCAAGGCTAAAAACAACCTCTAAACGGAGCTTTGCAAGGCTAAAAACAGCCTCTGAAATGGAGCTTTGCAAGGCTGAAAACAACCTCTCAAATGGAGCTTTGCAAGGCTGAAAAAGCAGCCTCTCAAACGGAGCTTTGCAAGGCTGAAAACAGCCTCTGAAACGGACCTTTGCAAGGCTAAAACAGCCTCTCAAACGGAGCTTTGCAAGGCTAAAAACAGCCTCTCAAACGGAGCTTTGCAAGGCTAAAAACAGCCTCTGAAATGGAGCTTTGCAAGGCTAAAAACAGCCTCTGAAATGGAGCTTTGCAAGGCTGAAAACAGCCTCTCAAACGGAGCTTTGCAAGGCTAAAAACAGCCTCTCAAACGGAGCTTTGCAAGGCTAAAAACAGCCTCTGAAATGGAGCTTTGCAAGGCTGAAAACAGCCTCTCAAACGGAGCTTTGCAAGGCTAAAAACAGCCTCTGAAATGGAGCTTTGCAAGGCTGAAAACAGCCTCTCAAACGGAGCTTTGCAAGGCTAAAAACAGCCTCTGAAATGGAGCTTTGCAAGGCTGAAAACAGCCTCTCAAACGGAGCTTTGCAAGGCTAAAAACAGCCTCTCAAACGGAGCTTTGCAAGGCTAAAAACAGCCTCTGAAATGGAGCTTTGCAAGGCTGAAAACAGCCTCTCAAACGGAGCTTTGCAAGGCTGAAAACAGCCTCTGAAACGGACCTTTGCAAGGCTAAAACAGCCTCTCAAACGGAGCTTTGCAAGGCTAAAAACAGCCTCTGAAATGGAGCTTTGCAAGGCTGAAAACAGCCTCTCAAACGGAGCTTTGCAAGGCTAAAACAGCCTCTCAAACGGAGCTTTGCAAGGCTAAAAACAGCCTCTGAAATGGAGCTTTGCAAGGCTGAAAACAGCCTCTCAAACGGAGCTTTGCAAGGCTAAAAACAGCCTCTCAAACGGAGCTTTGCAAGGCTAAAAACAGCCTCTGAAATGGAGCTTTGCAAGGCTGAAAACAGCCTCTCAAACGGAGCTTTGCAAGGCTGAAAACAGCCTCTGAAACGGACCTTTGCAAGGCTAAAACAGCCTCTCAAACGGAGCTTTGCAAGGCTAAAAACAGCCTCTGAAATGGAGCTTTGCAAGGCTGAAAACAGCCTCTCAAACGGAGCTTTGCAAGGCTAAAACAGCCTCTCAAACGGAGCTTTGCAAGGCTAAAAACAGCCTCTGAAATGGAGCTTTGCAAGGCTGAAAACAGCCTCTCAAACGGAGCTTTGCAAGGCTAAAAACAGCCTCTCAAACGGAGCTTTGCAAGGCTAAAAACAGCCTCTGAAATGGAGCTTTGCAAGGCTGAAAACAGCCTCTCAAACGGAGCTTTGCAAGGCTAAAAACAGCCTCTCAAACGGAGCTTTGCAAGGCTAAAAACAGCCTCTCAAACGGAGCTTTGCAAGGCTAAAAACAGCCTCTGAAATGGAGCTTTGCAAGGCTGAAAACAGCCTCTCAAACGGAGCTTTGCAAGGCTGAAAACAGCCTCTGAAACGGACCTTTGCAAGGCTAAAACAGCCTCTCAAACGGAGCTTTGCAAGGCTAAAAACAGCCTCTGAAATGGAGCTTTGCAAGGCTGAAAACAGCCTCTCAAACGGAGCTTTGCAAGGCTAAAACAGCCTCTCAAACGGAGCTTTGCAAGGCTAAAAACAGCCTCTGAAATGGAGCTTTGCAAGGCTGAAAACAGCCTCTCAAACGGAGCTTTGCAAGGCTAAAAACAGCCTCTCAAACGGAGCTTTGCAAGGCTAAAAACAGCCTCTGAAATGGAGCTTTGCAAGGCTGAAAAAGCAGCCTTTCAAATGGAGCTTTGCAAGGCTAATATATCTGTTCCAGGCTATTTGCTAAGGACGCTAGCCAGATGGATGCTGGTAGGCAGAATTTTTTATTATTATTATTTTCCTCCCCAAAAACTAACGTGCATCTTATACTCCGGTGCATCTTATAGTCCAACAAATACGGTATATCCTCAACTTTTTACTTAACAAATACTAGTCATTTCTATTACAACAAACTGCATTAATCAACAAAACCCATTGTCAAATGTTCATTTATGTATTTATTTTCTTCCTCGGGTACAAAGTCCAGAAGCAGTTTCCAAGTAGAAACAAAGCTGGATATGTTCTTTTCCCCCCTCCCATTAATAAAACAGACAATTTTTGCCATTTCTGCTAGCTCCATCACTGCACGGAGAAGAATCTCGCTGAAGAATTTTACATCATTAAAGATCTCCCATCCCCTTTTGTAAATCTCTTAAACTAAGTGTAAATTTCTAAACCAGTCCGGCGTTTTTGCTGTCGATATTTGTTGTTGAAAATGCATTAAAAAAAAATCTGTAGAGCAAAATGTTTCTACTCTAAAGCGGTCAATAACGAAAACTCCAAACAGAGCCCCAAGAAGGATTTTTCTCTGAACATCAACCAACTCCAGACTCAGCTGCATTGACCCCCACGACCTATAACTTTTAAAATTCTGCTTCCTTTGTTGCCAAAATCGTATTTTAATATTTCTCCCACGGAAAGCACCATTAGAATGCAATTTAAACCTGATGGCAGCCTTCTTTTCAAACCAAGCTTCTGCCACACACGCACACAAACACATTAAAAAAAAAACAAATTCCATTCAATTGGATTTAAAATGCTCGAAGTGAAAAGTTGCTTCCATTATTAGAGCGTATTCAAGACCCGCAGAACAAACGTTGATACCATGGGATTTTTTCCAGCGTGGAATCAAGTTTCTCTTTCATGTGCGAAATAAAAGTCAGTGGGGTTTTTTTTTTAAACTCAATACATGACTTTGAGACAAGCTCCTCAGCTTTCACTGTTAGCCATTAATTAAAGCTTAAGGGATTTTGATATTGGAATAAGCCCACCTTATTATAGGAATGAAAGGGAAAAGGGAAAGTACTCGCAGATAATTAGCTCTTCCCCTAAATGCTGTTTGGCTCTCATTGCAAACAAAGTACTATGCTAATATACCTTGTGTTGTAAATGGCTCACAATTCCTGTTAATTGAATTAAACTCAATTCTCTGCAAATAAACTCCCTGGCACACTTAATAGGAAATAAGGAAAAGAGCTCTTCCATTTGAGAATGGGGCCATTATGACAATTGCCTAATTACCAGCATCTTCTTCATGCATAATGCAACATGCTATCCGGCGCAGCTTCCTTCGAACGAAAGCAGTAGCAAAATCAATGGACTGGATTTGCCCTTGAGACAGAGACATGCGAGATATTTTGGAAAGGGCAAATAAAGACAAATATTTACTGTATTGTTGCATAGGGAGTTAGAGGGGAGACGAGTCCTTGAAAAGGGGTCCTAGGATGGGAGAAGTAAGAGAATAACAGAGTTGGAAGGGACCTTGGAGGTCTTCTAGTCCAACCCCCTGCTCAGGCAGGAAACCCTAAACCATTTCAGACAAAATGGTTGTCCAATCTCTTCTTAAAAACCTCCAGTGTTGGAGCACCCATAACTTCTGGAGGCAAGTCGTTCCACTGATTACCGTATTTTTTGGAGTATAAGACGCACCGGAGTATAAGACGCACCTTAGTTTTTGGGGAGGAAAATAGGGAAAAACAATCTGCCTACCAGGTATTCATCTGGCTAGCATCCTTAGTCTGGTCAGCTTCAGCACATTATTTTATCCCCTGGTTAGGACTTAAAAAAACCTTCTTCTGAGAGAATAACAATGAAAGAGCATGCAAGCCAGTAAGAGCTGGGAAGATCATTAGCACATGGTTAGGGCTAGAAAAAAACTTATTCGGAGCAAGTAGAGCAATGAAAAAAATTCTGCAAAGACTTAGGGCTGGAAAAACATTCTTTGGAGAGAGTAACAATGAAAAAGCCTGCAAGGTAGGAGCTGGGAAGATCGTTAGCACCTGGTTAGGGCTGGGGAAAAAAGCTACATTCGAAGTATAAGACGCACCCAAATTTTCAGCCATTTTTAGGGAGGAAAAAGGTGTGTCTTATACTCCAAAAAATACGGTAATCATTCTAACTGTCAGGAAATTTCTCCTTAATTCCAGGTTGCTTCTCCCCTTGATTAGTTTCTAGCCATTGCTTCTTGTCTTGACTTCTGGTGCTTTGGAGAATAGCTTGACCCCCTCTTCTTTCCTTTAGCCTTGGAGTTTCAGGCTGACTTCCAATACCGTTTAGGAGGAATAGAGAGTAATGTGTAGAAAGTAAATAAAAATGTCTTTTTTAGTCTTTATATAAATAACCATTATTTCCTCACACATAAGGTACACAACTCATGGAGTTGGGTGAATCTACACAAAAGGGCGAGGACTTTATTATAGATGGCTTGAAATTGTTTCGTAATGGAAAGTTGTTCAGAAACGCTTCAAGCTTATTGATTTGTTCATTTCACAATATTTATAACCTTTCCCGATACTAATAGACTTGGCAATTAATAAAAGCAATAAAGGGAAGCAGAGAATTGGAAGAGGCTATTTTAGGCCAGGAATCCAAATTAAAACATCCATAACAGATGGCAGTCCACCCCTGCTTAAGCATCTCTAGTGAAGGGAGACTCAACACTTCGTGATTACTTCAATTATGGAGCTGTTCTTCCTACAAAGAAGAATATATATTTTTTCTTCAATAAGCTTGCTAAACTTTTTTTTTATGGTTGCCTTGCAGAAAGTGGACAAATGTAGTGGAGGATATCTAACCCCCACAAAAAACCCTCCCTTTTTGTGACCCCATAATCCTTTAAACTGTTTCAACTCCTACCCTCAATATGACGCTATAGAGTACTGCACACCAGAACAACTAGACACAAGAACAGTTTTTTCCCGAACGCCATCACTCTGCTAAACAAATAATTCCCTCAACACTGTCAAACTATTTACTAAGTCTGCACTACTATTAATCTTCTCATCGTTCCCATCTCCTCCCACTAATAACTGTATGACTGTAACTTTGTTGCTTGTATCCTTATAATTTATATTGACTGGTTCCTATGATTTGATTGCTTATTTGTACCCGGACTATCATTAAGTGTTGTACCTCATGATTCTTGATGAATGTATCTTTTCTTTTATGTACACTGATAGCATAGACACCAAGACAAATTCCTTGTGTGTCCAATCACACTTGGCCGATAAAAAAAATTCTATTAATTTGGGGTAGAGTCAGGGCAACTGGATGAAACTGGGCGTTTACTGGCCGGATGCCCTTCCCGACATCTATGCAAAGTTCACAGCAGATATTCTTTTTTCTTTGTGCCCTAGGAGAGAAATATCTGATGCTATCTAGGATTGAACTCTCAACCTTCTGAGTGGGAGGCAAGTGTCTTTACCACTAGGCCACCACGCTGCTCAGGAGGGACATTAATATCAATTAGCAATAGCAATAGCAATAGCAATAGCACTTAGACTTATATACCGCTTCATAGTGCTTTACAGTCCTCTCTAAGCGGTTTACAGAGTTCAGCATGTTGCCCCCAACAATCTGGGTCCTCATTTTACTGACCTCGGAAGGATGGAAGGCTGAGTCAACCTTGAGCCTGGTGAGATTTGAACAGCTGAACTAGCAGTCAGCTGAACTTGCAGTGCTGCTTTTAACCACTGCGCCACCTCAGCTCCTAGAAGTCGACTGTAGACAGTCTAAGGTTAAAGTTTTGGGGGTTTGGGGAAGAAACCACAGAGTCAGGTAGTGCATTCCAGGCATTGATCACTCTGTTGCTGAAGTCGTATTTTCTGCAGTCGAGAAAAACCTTTAGGACAACGATGGATCACTGAGAATCTCCATAGACATCCCAGTGTTAAAAGAACCCTACAAACTCTTTCCAAGCTTATTTACTGCCTAAAAGCAGGAGTATCCGAGAGACTTTTAAACTCAGAAAATCGAGTGGGTTGGAATTTCTGATCAGAATAGGAATGCAATTTATGTCCTAATATACCACACTAAGTGCATTTCTACACCCTCACCCATCACCCACCTCCTCTAGCTTGTGTCATGCATAGGAGTTAATGAAGGGTTATTACTTTTCTCCCATCTAAGGTGCTGGAATGTCCAAGGTTAAAGCAGAGGACACTCACCTTCAAATTAGTTTGGCCGATGCCTGGATGATAGATAGCATATTGCGATTATCATGCCAAGCATTTATCAATATTTTGCCACCAATTATTTTCAGTAGCTCTGCTCTTCCTATCAGAGGTCACTACCTTTCATTTAAATTTGCTGAACGGGAGGAGGAGGAGGAGGAGGAGGAGGAGGAGGAGGAGGAGGAGGAGGAGGAGGAGGAGGAGGAGGAGGAGGAGGAGGAGGAATGGACAGTGGAAGCAACAGAATTCATTCATAAGGGTTGGATTGTCTGGCTCAGAGCTGAGATCCTGTGCTTTATTAGCTGCACAATTCTGTCAGATCTTAATGCAAAGCTTTTCAAAGACACTTTTCAAGTGACATAGTTTTGCAACATACCTCTCCCATAACAAAGTTAGCAACTGATAGAAGAATGTAGAGGTTCTCAGTCATCCAGGTGGTCATGGTTGTCCCAAAGGTGCCTTTTCAGGAGTCAAGTGGACTTTCTTGTTTTTTTTCTTTTGAAGACGTTTCGCTTCTCATCCAAGAAGCTTCTTCGGCTCTGACAGGAGAGTGGGGAATGGAAGGATTTATATTCCTTGCAGACAGCTGGTCATTTGCATCCTTTTAGAGCAGTGGTTCTCAACCTTCCTAATGCTGTGACCCACCCCGCCTCCATTTGGGTTCTTTTACCCTCTGTGCATGTGCAAGTGTTCTGCACATGTGCAGAGGGTAAAAGAACCCAAATGGCGGTATCTGGGCGAAATCTCCCGACCCCTGTGAAAGGGTCGTTCGACCCCCAAAGGGGTCGCAACCCCCAGGTTGAGAACCGCTGTTTTAGAGGGTGCAAACCAGGGGTGAAATTCAAAAATTTTCCCTACCGGTTCTGTGGCGCGGCTTGGTGGGCATGGCAGGAGAAGGATACTGCAAAATCTCCATTCCCACCCAACTCTGGGGCCAGCCAGAAGTGGTATTTGCCGGTTCTCCGAACTATTCAAAATTTCCGCTACCGGTTCTCTAGAACCTGTCAGAACCTGCTGAATTTCACCCCTGGTGAATACCTTCTAAAAGGATGCAAATGACCAGCTGTCTGCAAGGAATATAAATCCTTCCACTCCCCACTCTCCTGTCAGAACTGCAGAAGTTTCTTGGATGAGAAGTGAAATGTCTTCAAAGAAAAAAATGAGAAAGTCCAGTTGCCTCCCGAAAAAGCACCTTTGGGACAACTGATAGGAGACCTTTTTCTTCTTACCTACTTATTTTCAAAGGGTTGGTGTAGAAAAACTTCACCCAACTCATTGAAAACATCTCAGGATGGGAAACCTTCATTACTCTCACTCATTGGTGTCCCTGTCCAACTGCTCTTATCACTGAGCCATATAGGCAAAGGAATGAATGATAATGGTTGTTTATAGCAGGGGTCTCCAACCTTGGCGACTTTAAGACTTGTGGACTTCAACTCCCAGAATTCCTCAGCCAGCAAAGCTGGCTGAGGGATTCTGGGAGTTGAAGTCCACAAGTCTTAAAGTCGCCAAGGTTGGAGACCCCTGGTTTATAGAATCCCGTCAACTGACTTCCTACAGAAAGCAATGAAATAGCTTAGATAATGGCTAGTTTCCTGCCTTGGGTAAAATAATGGTTTGTTTATCCATGGTTTATTGATCAACCAACAGTGCGTGGTCTACATTAAATCATAAACTATGGTTCACAAAAATTGCTTCTACCCATGATGAACCCAAAACAATCAAACCACTGAAATGTAGACTATGTCAAGGGTAAAATGTTAATGTATAAAATGAGTAAATGTATTTTTTGGGGGAGATAAAAGATTGCTTTCCTGTAGACTATGACAACAAAGAGTAGCATGGTGTTTAAAAGTCTAATACATTTTATTGCCACCTAAGCTTTCATAAAATTAAGTATTGCCCGAAAGCCATTATTTTAAAACTGGAGTGACAGGAGCAATACAAGTTTACATGATTCTTTTTTTACACAATAATATTGATGTTGATGCTGATATTTAGCAAGTTGATGTTTACCCTGGATCTTTTTGTGTTGTCTGAGACTGAGAACGAGAAGCTGCTTGGAGTCTTCGAAACTTGCAGATTTCAAGCAGCCATTTTGGCTGTTCTGAGCAAGGACTCAACTGGTTGGGATTCAAGGAGAAATCAAGATGGCCACTTTGAGTATGTCTGTTCAAGACTCCTCATCCTAAAACAACCTCAGGATGAACTGTCTATGGGGTTCCTCGATCATCCAGGTCATGGTTTAGATTTAGATTTATTATTAGAGTTGGAAGGGACCTTGTAGGTCATCTAGTCCAACCCCCTGCTCAAGCAGGAGTTCCTACTCCATTTGAGACGGCAGTCCAGTCTCCCCTTGAAGGTCACAAGTGTTGGTGCTTTCACAATCTCACTGGCAAGCTGTTCCACTGGTTGATCGCTCTCACCGTCAGAAAGTTTCTCCTCACTTCCAGGTTGAATCTCTCCTTGGTCAGCTTCCATCCGTTATTCCTTGTTTGGCTTTCTGGTGCCATAGAGAACAGCCTGACCCCCTCCTCTCTGTGGCATCCCCTCAAGTATTGGAACACTGCTATCATGTCACCCCTGGTCCTTCTCTTCGCCAGACTGGCCAAGCTCAGTTCCTGCAACCGCTCTTTGTATGTTTTATTTTCCAGACCCTTTATCATCCTGGTTGCTCTCTTCTGCACTTTCTCTAGGGTTTCAATGTCTTTTTTGTAGTGTGGTGACCAAAACTGGATGCAGTACTCTAGGTGTGGTCTAACCAAGGCTTTATAGAGTGGTGCTAGTACCTCTCTGGTCCTTGATTGTATCCCTCTATTTATGCAGCTCAGGACTGCGTTGGCCTTTTTGGCTGCTGCTGCACACTGCTGGCTCATATTTAGTTGGTTGTCTACCAACTTTTCCAAAAGAAAACTGGAGTTTCTTGGGGTTTTTTCCCCCTTGAAAACGTTTTACTTCTCATCGAAGAAGCTTTTCCAGTTCAGAACTGAAGAAGCTTCTTGGATGAGAAGTGAAATCTTTTCAAGGAAAAAAAATCATGAAAGTCCACTTGCCTTTTGGAAAAGTACCTTTGGGGACTTGGAACAAAGTGGGGGGTTTTTTAAACCTGTTTTTAACAGGAGGCCTTTTTCCCAAGAAACTTGTTTCATGAAATAAATCTTGTTACATGGATTTGTTCCGAGTTTGATTCCGAAAGAAAACAGGTATTTTGGAATACTTCCAGTCAGTCTGATCTGTTTTAATTCTGGACACATCTTTAAGACCTGCCTTTTCTCCCACACTTCAAACAAGGAGAATCATAAAGTTTGAGTAAATGTTTTCTATTGGGAAGGTAGCAATTCTCAAGCAGTTCAAGTAGTCCAACTTCTGAGGATGTCATAAACAGCTTCTATTCGTATCTAGTTGAAATGCCGATCAGACATATTCAAAAACAGAAGCTAATTTTGAAAGGATCTGTCGCCTTCTAAGGTCAACCAGACAAGAAAATGACCAGATGAGCTAATTATATTTTACTGTAAGCAGAGGTGGTTGCTCCCGGTTCCGACCGGTTCTATAGAACCAGTAGCGGGAATTTCCCACCGCTCGCCAAACCGGGAGCACTGGCCGGCTGGCCACGCCCCCGAACCGGCTCTCTCGGCAGCGCCATAGGCGGCGCCATCTTGTTTTTTGCTTCTGCACATGTGTGGAAGCTGGGTTTTCGGCACTGTGCATGCACATGGGCCCATGCAGCATGCAACATGCGTGCACCCACACGGTGTGGGAGGAAGTGAACTGGCAGCGAGGTAAGTTAGAACCCACCCTCACTGCAAGGCTACATTAATTGAATATTTGCAAAGTACAAATCTTCCACTGTCTCTTTTTACAGCCTGATACATTAAGAAGAATCCTTTCTGAGTTTCTTGCTCTGCCTGTTATGCAGCTGGGGGTTCCCTCTTCTTTTATTTCACCATTTTGGAGCGAGTGCCTTGAAAACACATATATTTTTCAGTGCATCAATCATAAATGAAATATATTTTAAAGGGCTGAATGGGGAAGAAATCCATTTACAAATCCATATCTTGAAAATTCTAGTTAAATATGAATTTATATGAAGACACTGTAACAGTTTTTTTAAAACAACAACAACAACAAGAGAAGAGTGCATAAGAACAAGATAGAATAGAAGGCAGCCAAATGGCAATAAAGCCATTCCATATTCTGCAGTCCTACTTCTATTACTTTTAAGAAGACAGCCTGTAGGACATGCTTCAAACAAATCAGTTATACTATGGTTTGAAATGAAGCATTTCTGATCAAATGTCACCAAAGCCTCTTGCGTACGCTTCTCCAAATTTTGGGCAGTTCTTGCATATAAGAATCCATGTTCTGCAACCCAACAAGACAGACACAGACTTCAGAGGATAATCAGAACTGCAGAAAAAACAATTGCTACCAACCTGCCTTCCATTGAGGACCTGTATACTGCACGAGTCAAAAAGAAGAGGGCTGTGAAAATATTTACTGATCCCTCGCATCCTGGACATAAATTGTTTCAACTCCTACCCTCAAAACGACGCTATAGAGCACTACACACAACAACTAGACACAAGAACAGTTTTTTCCCGAACGCCATCCCTCTGCTAAATGAATAATTCCCTCAACACTGTCAAACTATTCACTAAGTCTGCGTGACTATTACTATTAATTTTCTCATCATTCCTATCACAATTCTCCTCCCACTTATGACTGTATGACTGTAACTTGTTGCTTGTATCCTTACGGTTTATATTGATTGTTTCCTAGTATGATTTGATTGCTTATTTGTATCCTATGACTATCATTAAGTGTTGTACCTTATGATTCATGATGAATGTATCTTTTCTTTTTATGTACACTGAGAGCATATGCACCAAAGACAAATTCCTTGTGTGTCCAATCACACTTGGACAATAAAGAATTCTATTCTAATCTAGTCTAGTCTAGTCTAGTCTAGTCTAGTCTAGTCTAGTCTAGTCTAGTCTAGTCTTGGCTAGTCTTGGCTAGTCTTGGCTAGTCTAGTCTAGTCTAGTCTAGTCTAGTCTAATCTAATGTTCTATTATTTTTAAGAAGGCAACAGAAGGACATGGCTTGATTCAAACAAATCAGACATATTATGGTTTGAAATGAAGCATTTATGATCCAACATTACCAAAGCGTCTTGCATATGCTTCTCCAAATTTTGGGAAGTTCATGCATATAAGAAGCCATAATGACGATCTTCACAATGGCAAGCCTTTCTCATTATTGCCTTATAAATGGAAGAAGAACCAGAACTATGTTTAAGTGAAAGAAATTCTCTTGTGCCTTTTCCAGTTGCAAACAAGTGCTTGGCTCGCTCTGAAGGTTTGATCGCGGTTTCTTGTATCCCTCCTCCCTCAAATACAATTACGCGAGCTAAGAAACTCATATTAAGCATCAATATCTATTTACAGTCTCAGGTTGACAGGTACAGAGGGGGGGAACGAGAAAGCTTTCCAATATTCAGTGAAGCACACCGAGGAGCTGAATAGATTTCCCTTGCTTATGCTATCAAAAAATAAAACCCTAATTTGATAACAACTGTAACTGAATCAGGAACTGTTGCCTTCCCGTGTCACTTTGCACTTCAAGCTACTTCATCCTGGTTTTGCATTGTTCTTTGCTGTTCTTTGTGTTGTTTTTTCATTGAAAAAAAAAGATATTTACCAGCACAAAATAATATTTTCCTTTTAGCACCTGGATTTAAGGTTGGGGGAAAAAAAGAGAGAGATGGGAAGCTGCAAAAAGTGGCAGATTAACCAAGAAAGCTGTACCCACTGGTATGGTTTAAAATCAAATCAAATATTTATTTTGGTTATAGACCACAATAAGAAGGGTAGGATACCAATAATTAATCATTTTTAAAGCTAATATATATAAAATACACACAATTAAAAACATTTTAAAAAAACATATGTAATCTAAAAAACACTACAACATTAAATAAAATGTTAAATAAAAAAATAAACGTTGCTAACTATAAATCTATAGTAATACAAATAAATTTGATCATATGGTTTTTATTGTTTAGAAATGTTTTTTATGGTTATCATTTTCTTTTATTGTAAGTCATTGCGATAGTTGGCTATAGAAAGTAGAGATAATGGATGGATGGATGGATGGATGGATGGATGGATGGATGGATGGATGGATGGATAGATAGATAGATGATAGATAGATAGATAGATAGATAGATAGATAGATAGATAGATAGATAGATAGATTGATAGATGATAGATGAAGAAGAAGAAAGAAGAAAGAAAGAAAAAGAAGAAGAAAGAAAGAAAAGAAAGAAAAGAAAGAAAGAAAGAAAAGAAAGAAGAAAGAAAGAAAAAGAAAAAAGAAAAAAAGAAAGAAAGAAAGAAAGAAAGAAAGAAAAAAGGAAGGTGGGAGGAAGAGAGAAGAAGAAAGAAAGAAGAAAGAAAGGAAAGAAAGAAAGAAAGAAAGAAAGAAAGAAAGAAGAGAAGAAAGAAAAGAAAGAAAGGAAGAAGAAGGAAGGAAGGAAGGAAGGAAGGAAGGAAGGAAGGAAGGAAGGAAGGAAGGAAGGAAGGAAGGAAGGAAGGAAGGAAGGAAGAGAGACAGGAAGGAAGGAAGAGAGACAGGAAGGAAGGAAGGAAGGAAGGAAGGAAGGAAGGAAGGAAGGAAGGAAGGAAGAAGAAAGAAAGAAAGAAAGAAAGAAAGAGAGAGAGAGAGAGAGAGAGAGAGGAAGGAAGGAAGGAAGGAAGGAAGGAAGGAAGGAAGGAAGGAAGGAAGAAGGAAGGAAGGAAGAAGGAAAAAACAAGATGGTGGGTCATCCATTTTTATCGGTGTTGCATAAAAATGAATCCGGACATTAGCTAAGATGTTTGTATCAGAATTATCAAGAAGGAACCCAACGTGGTGCTTCAGAAATTAAGATCCTTTCATCCCATTCACACAGATAAAGTAGAAACAGTACAGCTTCATTATTTAAAATTTAGGGGAGGGGGGGGAATCAGGAAAATCACAACAAATCTAATTCCTGATAAGATGAACGTGTCCGTCCAAAGGTGGGTTCCTACTGGTTCTAACCAGTTCTTTGGAACTTGTTGTAAACCGCTGGTGATGTCACGGAGCCGGTTCTGTCAGTGCCGGTCCGTGGGTGCCGCATGCGCAGAAGCTATTTTTAAAATTATTTTCCAGGAAGGGATGCGCGCATGTGTGGGAGCGAAGCTGGCGCACGGGCGCGAAAAACATGCACTTCCGTCACGATGCGTACCGGTGGGGAAGGTAAGTAGAACCCACCCCTGTGTCCATCTCTTTGTGGACAACGTTTAATCTTGATATTAGTCCATTCTAGATCAGAGAGAGGAAAAATGCTGCTTTTGCCAATAAATGGTCCACTCAGAGCAAGTTAATTATTTTCTCATGATATCATCCTCTTACACGGAAGACAGCCATTAGTCAAGGCCCAACAAGCTAAATAAAAGGAGGAACACACTATTTAAATTAAATGAAAGTATGATTTCATCTCCTGCATTTTTATCCTTTGCTGCTCTGGGGGATTTCTAAAAATGCACATTTCCCCATCTAGAGCATTTATGCCTTTCTTTACCTTTTCCACGTTTCTATGTTACTGATGTGCTTATGTGCATTAAGCTATCCCCATATTGCTCAACTCATAAAGATTGCATCAAGCTTCAAAAACATTGCATGAAAAGAAGCAACCTGGAATTAAGGAGAAACTTCCTAACAGTTGGGACAATTAACCAGTGAATGAATGTACATTTATTGAATAGCCCGAAGGCCTTTAAAAAAAAAGAAAAACAGAACAAACTAGTATAGAAACAACTGTACAAAAATATATATGGTACATGACATCAAAATTCAACGATATCAAAATTCAATAACTAAATTTCTAAAACTAGATAACCCAAATAAAATATCTCGTCTCTAACTCAGCTCATCTTTCTTACAATCAATGAAATTCTTTTCAATGTAGCTGGCTCGTATTGCTGTCATCCTATTAAGATAGCGAGTGATAGCCCTTACCAGGGGAGGAGAGTCTGCCTTCAATAGAAATGTTAATTTATGCCTTACATTCCAGTGGGAAAATTTATTTATAATTGGGAACAGATATTGTTTTCTTACTTCCTCATACATCCTACATTCAAATATTATATGCGCCGTATCCTCGACAACGTTTGCCCCACATATACATGTTCTTTCGTCATACGAGATTTTCCAATAGTTAACCAGTGGAACAGCTTGCCACCAGAAGCCGTGGGCGCTCCAACACTGGACGATTTTAAGAAGAGACTAGACAGTCACTTGGTTCTCCTGCTTGAGCAGGGGGCTGGACTAGAAGACCTCCAAGGCCCCTTGCAGCTCATTCATTCTAGTCTTCTGTTTAGATAAGGTTTTATGCAAACACGTAGTCATTCCCGGCCCAGATAAAGCTAAAATCTCCTTTGAGTTAAGTTTGACTCCTGTTGAATTTATTTATTTATTTGTGAGATTTATATACCGCCTCACAGTGCAAGCACTCTCTAATCAGTTTATACCAGTAAGCAATGTATTTTTATATTGCCCCCAACAATCTGGGTCCTCATTTTACCTACCTCGGAAGGATGGAAGGCTGAGTCAACCTTGAGCCAGTGAGATTTGAACCACTGACCTGCGGATCACAGTCAGCTAAAGTGGCCTGCAGTACTGCCTCTAACCACTGCGCCACCTCGGCTCTTTATGAAAAGCTCCACATAGGATTTTTTGCAAGCAATATAGAAAACATTTACCACTGCATTCCCCCCCCACCCTATATTTTTGATTGCCTATTCTAGCATTCAACCCTTGTATTCCCAGTAATTTCCTACACAAATACTACACAAAAGGAAACCAAAATAGCCTTTGTGTTCAGGGGTTTCCACCCCGAAGGGGGTCAATAAATGATTACTACAATTTTTTGGCAATCAAAGTCACCATTTTGACTTTCTTCACACAGACAAAGAAGCCGCTGTTTCTTCGATTGTGGCTGGTTTGCCCAGTGAACGTTCTCCTTCCTGATCTAATGCTTTTAGATGGGCGGTAAGTAACTGCAATAACACAGAAACCTAAAGCCAAAATTTCAGCTCCCCACAATTCATCAGCCGATGTCAGAAGCCGGAAAGAGCGTGGCATTTCATTTCTTTGGTCCCAAGCTCTCAAGCTAGCTCACAAGGAATCCAAAAATTGCAGTTTATTCTTAATGGGACAGTAGCAGCTGTAACTAAAGAATTTCAACAAAAGCTGTACAGGCAATCCTTGATTTCAGACTACAATTGGCACCAGGAGTTACATTGCTAAGCAAGGAAGCTGTTAATTGAATCACACCTGATTTTACGATCTTTTCCCACAGTCTTTAAGCAAATCACTGAAGCCGTTAAGTGAATCACACAGTTATTAAGTGAATTATTATACTGGAATGAAGGAGAGACTTCCTAACAGTGGGGACAATTGACCAGTGGAACAGCTTGCCACCAGAAGTTTTGGTGCTTCATTAATCCGTGGAACAGCTTGCCTCCAGAAGTTGTGAATGCTCCAACACTGGACGTTTTTAAGAAGATGTTGGATAACCATCTGTCTGGAGTAGTGTAGGGATTCCTGCCTAAGCCTGTTGTAGCAGGAAAAATAGGAGGAGGAAGGAGGTATGTTCCCCACGAATTATTTATAAAAATAATAAAGGCAGGATTTAAAAATAAGTAAAAATAAATTGCATATTTTGAACTCTAAATATGGGATGACTTGGTACAAGGAGAACTTTGGAAGCATTTCTAACCAAGGTAGGCTTCAAGGACAATGAACTACAGCCACATTCCCAGGAATAATTGGAATTTTTACGTACAGTTGAATTATAACTACCTATATCATTCTTCTGTCAAACAGTGCCCCAGAACGCCTCGCCATGAAAAAAGGTCTTTGTGGAAGGTCTACTGGCAAATTCTCAGAGGGCGAGTGAACCTGAACGTGAATGAAATTTCCTGCAAATGGAAGACTTTGAAATAACTGCCCAGGTGACTATCCAGACAAATAGTGGAAGGTCACAACATGCATATGTGTGAGGACTCAGGATTCACAAACACCAGACTAGAGATCAAGAATCCCATTTACGGATTCTTAACACATCCTCCCTTAACTTCTCCCTAGGCTGCTTGGAGTTCCTGCAGATAATCAACCTGTATATTAGGTAAGCAGAATGTGTTCTCATTGCATGTGTGTGTGTGTGTGTGTGTGTGTGTGTGTGTGTGTGTGTGTGTGTGTGTGTGTAGATTCCTTTCCCCCCCCTTCCAACTGGTTCAGCATCTTGCTCTTCTCTCAATTACGTGGCATGTTGTTGTTCGGATAGCAATGCTTTCATTTAGGGGCTGTCAACCCTTCATTTGATTTATTTCCTCCTCTGTCTTCTCCGTCGCTCAGCTCCCTTGATCAGGATCCTCGCGCTCAGCCTGCATAATCTTGTAGTGCGTCGGGGGGGGGGGGAAGCCTTCGCTTATAATAATAGAAATAAACCACCTCCGATGCTCCTCAAAGGAGCAAAACAGAAAAGCGGCCAGCATTAGTATGCGTGGTGTGCGCTCACCTTCTTTTTTATTTCCTCCTACGGCAGCCTATTTGTTATTTTCCACCCAGCCCTCGCGGTTCCACCAGCCGGAGGTCACCAAGCAGTCTGTGACAGGAGCTTTCAGCCTCCAAAAATGTGACCTTCTGTTAACTGCATGCTTTAAAACTCACCATGCTCAAGAGGATCCTGTTCACAATAACCCATATGTTCAGAAAATTCCATGCATTGCAACCTGTTCTTGGGATAACAGAGTAACAGAGTTGTAAGGGAGCTTGGAGGTCTTCTAGTCCAACCCCAGCTCAAGCAGGAGCCTTACACCCTCCCAGTCAAATGGTTGTCCAATCTGTTTTTGAAAACCTCCAATGATGGAGCATCAGTGGTAGGTAGCTCCTGGTTTGGCCCGGTTCAGCAAACCGATAGCACCGGTGGTGGGAGGCTCCGCCCACCCACCCGAGATGCTTCTGCGCATGTGCAGAAGCTTCTTCGCATGTGCACGAGTGAACCAGTAGTGACGGGATTTACAACCCACTACTGTGGAGCATCCATAACTTCTGGATGCTTTCGTTTCACTGATTAATTGTTCTTACCGTCAAGAAATTTCTCTTTAGTTCTAGATTGGCTCTCTCTTTGATGAGCTTCCACTCATTATTTCTTGTCCAGTGCTCACATGCTTTGGAGAATAGGTCAACCCCCTCTTCTCTGTGGCAACCCCTCAAATATTAGAAGACTGCTATACTATCACCCCTGGTCCTTCTTTTCACTAGACTAGGCATACCGAATTCCTGCAACTATTCACCATATGTTTTATCCTCCAGTCCCCTAATCATCTTTGTTGTTCTTCTCTGCACTCTTTCTAGAGTTAATTCCATTAATTCCTAGGGAACCTTAGCTAAATCTTCTGGATACTCCACATTTAGATTTAGATTTAGATTTATTATTAGAGTTTGTATGACACTGGCTGCATACAGACCCATGGTTATTTTTTTTCTGAGATAACATTATCTGTGAATTATAAAGTAATCATGTGGTCTAGATTCACATAAGGGTTCATGCCAGGGGTGAAATCCAGCAGGTTCTGACAGGTTCTAGAGAACCGGTAGCGGAAATTTTGAGTAGTTTGGAGAACCAGCAAATACCACCTCTGGCTGGCCCCAGAGTGGGGAGGGAATGGAGATTTTGCAATATCCTTCCCCCTGGAGTGGGGAGGAAATGGGGATTTTGCAGTATCCTTCCCCCAGGAGTGGGGAGGGAATGGGGATTTTGCAATATCCTTCTCCTGCCATGCCCACCAAGCCACGCCCACAGAACCGGTAGTAAAAAAATTGGATTTCACCACTGGTTCATGCTAGACTAAATTATGCTCAGCTAACCTGATTGTTGAATGAATACATCTACTGACCCTCCAGAACATACCCTACAAATTTCTCACAAGTATGTGCAGTGGGAAAATATTGCATAATTCTATTTAATGTGACATTTATTTTTCACCATTCCCCTGAACGGGCTGTATTAAGAATGTCTTGCAAGCATTTTAAATACAACTCTATAGAATTGTAGAAGCCACTTAGCTCTTCCTTTGAGATGGGAAGAGAGGCAAAAGAGTTGCTTAGCCTTGGGAAATTAGAAAGCTTCACAAAGAGTCTCAGAACAATCACGCCTTGATCTTGTTATCCTTAAAAGGGGGTAATGAAGGCTTTGGGGCTGACAAGGTTTCAAGATCCTGAATAGACCCTAGAACAATGAAGTAGCTTTCATGGAATACCTGAGTGGGGTCTGATGCTTGACCCTGTCTACCTCAAATGCAAAGTGATCATGCAGAGGAAAGAAGAAAAGGACAAGGACAAGGACAAGGACAGGGGAAGGAAAGGAGAAGGGAGAAGGGAGAAAGGAGTAAGGGGAAAGGGGAAAAGGGAAAGGGGAAAGGGGAAAGGAGAAATGAAAGGAAAGGAAAGGAAAGGAAAGGAAAGGAGAGGAGAGGAAAGGAGAGGAAAGGAAAGGAAAGGAAAGGAGAAAGGAGAAAGGAGAAAGGAGAAAGGAGAAAAGGGAAAGGAGAAAGGAGAAAGGAGAAAGAGGAAAGGAGAGGAAAGGAGCGGAAAGAGGGAAAGGAAGGGGGAAGGAGGAGAGGAAAGGAAAGGAGAAAGAGGAAATGAGAAAGGAGAGGACAGGACAGGAGAGGACAGGAGAGGACAGGAGAGGAGAGGAGAGGAGAAAGGGGAAAGGGGAAAGGAGAAAGGAGAAATGAAAGGAAAGGAGAGGAGAGGAGAGGAGAGGAGAGGAGAGGAGAGGAGAGGAGAGGAGAGGAGAGGAGAGGAGAGGAAAGGAAAGGAAAGGAAAGGAGAAAGGAGAAAGGAGAAAGGAGAAAAAGGAAAGGAGAAAGGAGAAAGAGGAAAGGAGAGGAAAGGAGCGGAAAGAGGGAAAGGAAGGGGGAAGGCGGAAAGGAAAGGAAAGGAGAAAGAGGAAAGGAGAAAGGAAAGGAGAGGAGAGGAGAGGAAAGGACAGGAGAGGACAGGAGAGGACAGGGGAAAGGGGAAAGGGGAAAGGGGAAAGGGGAAAGGGGAAAGGGGAAAGGGGAAAGGGGAAAGGGGAAAGGGGAAAGGGGAAAGGGGAAAGGGAAGGGAAGAGAAAGGAGAAAGGAGAAAAGGGAAAGGAGAAAGGAGAAAAGGGAAAGGAGAAAGAGGAAAGGAGAGGAAAGGAGAAAGGGGAAAATGGAAAGGGGAAAGGGGAAAGGGAAGGGAAGGAGAGGACAGGAGAGGAGAGGAAAGGAGAGGACAGGAGAGGAGAGGAGAGGAGAGGAGAGAGAGGAGAGGAGAGGAGAGGAAAGGAGAGGAAAGGAGAAAGCTGGAGCATATGGCAGGAGTGTCAACCCTGAAGCAAACCTGGCTGAGGCCATCTTCTCCCCACTTTCTCTCCTGTCTTCTGCCTTGTGGCAACCCTGAAACCTCCAAGATGGCCTCAGCCAGGTTTGCTTCAGGGTTGACACTCCCGCCATATGCTCCAGCTTCGGTTGACCCAACAGTTTGAAAGTGGGTGACCGCAAGAAGATAAATGGGTACCACTGTGGTAGGCAACTTCATGGGGAAGGGAAGGAGCCCTAAACTGGGCATCCCCCGGGCAATGGTGGTGTCACTGGCAAATCCTTTCACACATGGAAGTATTAGTGTTAAGCCTTTCTTCCAACTCAAACATGGCCATTTTTTCTTTCTTCCCACAACTCTGGGATGGAAACTTTTCAAATGAATAACTGTTCTCATTGTCAGGAAATTTCTGTTTAGTTCTAAGTTGGAACTCTCTTTGATGTTCTCCCACCTGTTACTTCTTGTCATACCCTCAGGTGCTTATGGTTGAAACCAGGGGTGGGTTCCACTTACCTTTCACTACTGGTGCGCATTGTGATGTCCCGCCATGCGATTCTACTTCCATGCATGCGCAGAAGGAAATTTGAAGCCGAAACACAGCTGAGAATCCATCCAAACCAGGAAAAAAAAGCGCTGATTCTACTTCTGCACATGCGCAGAAGGACATTTCAAGCCGAAAAAAGATGGTGGCATGCAAGGACCAGGAAAGACGGCACCGGAGCCGTCATGCCTAAATTGCATCATCAGCGGGTTGCTACCGGAGCGCCAGCACCGGACCGCACTGGTAGGAACCCACCCATGGTTGAAACTACTCAAGATATTTTTTTGTAAATGAACAACCCAGATTCTTACATCATTTATTCATGCTTTATCCTACTATTTAAAAAATCTAATGTAATTCATTCCACTGCATTCCATTCAACTTCAATTGATTCGATTAGAAAAAATGCAGAGAAGACCAACAAAGATACTTGGGGACTGGAGGCTAAAACATAGAACAGTTGCAAGAACTGGGAATGTCTAGTCTAGTGAGAAGAAGGATTAGGGGAGACATGATAGCAGTGTCCCAATATTTGAAGGGCTGCCACAAAGAAGAAGGGATCAACCTATTTCCCAAAGCATCAAAAGGCAAGACAAGAAACAATGGATGGAAATTAATCAAGGGGAGAACCAATCTATAATTAAGGAGACGTTTCCTAACAGTAAGAACAATTAACCAATGGAATGGCTTGCCTCCAGAAGTTCTGGGTGCTCCATCACTGGAGGCTTTCAAGAAGAGATTGGACAACCATTTATCTGACATGGTATAGGGCCATGATGGCGAACCTATGGCACGTGTGCCACAGGTGGCACGTGGAACCATATCTGAGGGCATGCGAGGCTTTGCCCTATGTCAGCTGCTATGTCAGGAAAGCCTCCTGAAGCCTGGGGACAGTGAAAAACAGCCCAATTGCCCAACTGGAAGTTCATTTCCAAACTTCCGGTTGGGCCGTTGGGTCCATTTTTTGCCATCCACAGGCTCCGGAGGCTTTCCTGAAGCCTAGGGAAGGTGAAAAAGCCCTCCCCCTGCCTCCCCTGCCCTCTGAAAGGCTGAAAATAAGCTGGAATCAGTTTTTTGCCATCCACAGGCTCCTTCCAACTTATTTTGTTATTCTGGTCATTTAAGGTAGAACTGGACAATCAATGGAACTAATTTTACTTTTTATTGATTATATACCAACAAGTCATTGCTGATTATTAATGATCAAAAGATATTCTCCATGATCAGTAGGATAGAATATCCAATGTGTTTTGTTTGCTTGCTTTTATAGTTCTGAGCACACTACCCAATGTCATTATTGAATAATAATAATAATAATAATAATAATAATAATAATAATAATAATAATAATAATAATAATAATAATAATAATAATAATAATAATAATAATAATAATAATAATAATAATAATAATAATAATAATAATAATCCACAAACCACTAATAAATCATAGTAGCTGGGAGAATTTATCAGACCAAACCATGGCTTGGCTATAAATTACAGAATAAACCACAATTGGTTGGGCTTCCATCCTAGACCATAAACCATGGCTAACCAAACAACTAACCAACCTAGTCCATAAGCCACGGATAACCAGCCCTAAGCTATAGCTGGCCAGCCACCAATGCTAAAACAAAACAAATTGCATTATAAGTTTACATGCTGTAGAATTTCTGAATTTGCAAAGCACAAAACAAAATCATGTCAAAATAGAACAGAGGACACTACTCTGGTCTGAACCAAAGACCGAACATGAATTATATAACAAAAATGAAATCATGCTGTCAATGTATCAAACAGGCATCTGCAGGGGCTATTTTTGTTCCAAATGTAAGGATCAAAAAGTCCCGGAAAAGCTGGCAGCAAAGGACAGAGAAAGGGGGAAATGAAAATAATTTGGCATGGGGATTTGCTTGTGCAGTAAGCTGAGCAGGTATGCCAACCGCAGCCCCCCCAAAAAAGCCAATGCAATCCTAAACTGCATTAACAACTTAGGGATACACTCACAGTTGGAGGTCGGCTGGCGAATATCTTCTGGCCGGGTCCCGTCAGCCAAACAGTGCCGACTGGCAGGGCCTAGGAGGAGGGCCTTCTCTGTAGGGGCCCCTGCTCTCTGGAACCAACTCCCCCCGGAGATCCGAATCATCCCCACCCTGCTGGCCTTCCGGAAAGCCATTAAGACATGGCTCTTCCTGCAGGCGGGGTGATTTTGAGACGACCTTCCATCTGACATCTCCCCCATGTATGTATGATGTGTATGTTTTTTAAATTGTTTTAAATTGTTTTTAACAATTTATTTGATGTTCCCTAAAATGTTGTACACCGCCCTGAGTCCTGAGGGAGTAGGGCGGCATAGAAGAACTTCGAATAAATAAATAAGATCAAGTAAGGTACTAATAAGGTAAGGGTAAAGGTTCCCCCGCACATGCATGCTAGTCGTTCCCGACTCTAGGGGGCGGTGCTCATCTCCGTTTCAAAGCCGAAGAGCCAGCGCTGTCCGAAGACGTCTCCGTGGTCATGTTGTCGGCATGACTAAATGCCAAAGGCTCACAGAACGCTCTTACCTTCCTACCAAAGTGGTCCCTATTTTTCTACTTGCATTTTTACATGCTTTCGAACTGCTAGGTTGGCAGAAGCTGGGACCACACCACCAAGGTCCCTTCCAGCTCTATTCCTATTCCTATTCCTATTCCTATTCCTATTCCTATTCCTATTCCTATTCCTATTCCTATTCCTATTCCTATTCCTATTCCTATTCTACTGGACCAGAAGACTTCCAAGGTCCCTTCCAGCTCTATTTTGATTGAATTAAGAGTAACTATCTATAGTCCCCTCAAGATCTGGATCCTGGATTTTGGCTTTATTGAATTATACTTGTCAGCTCTTTACTTAGCTTCTGGTCTTTCTCCTCCAAGGAGGAGGAGAATATGACTGGAGGCCAGAGGTGGGTTCCTCCCGGTTCGGACCACTTCGCCCAAACCGGTAGCAACCTGCTGGTGATGTCATGATGACGCCCTCTTTTTTTTGAATTTTTTTTTGAATTTTTTGGGGGAAATTTTTTTGGGAATTTTTTCCCGGGTTTTATTTTCTTCTGTGCATGCATAGAAGCTGAGTTTCCAGCACTGCACATGCATCACCATCTTGTTTTCGGCTTTTTGGGGGGGACTTTTTTTGGATTTTTTGCTACTGCACATGCACACACGCGCAGCATGGGAGGAAGAAAACTGGCAGCGAGGTAAGTTAGAACCCACCCCTGCTGGAGTCCCTACAAGAATCATTTACAAAAGGAGTAGGTATACTTGTGAGCAACAGCTGGAACGGAGTCATCTATCAATTTATGACTTGTGAAATGGATTTCTCTTGGCTGACTGAGGCTCTGCCTCTTGACTGATTCCAGAACCCATTCTTGGACTTCATCTGTATTGGATGCTTGGACTCTTAAGTCTGAATCTTGTGTGAAATTACTTGGGGGCTTTGCCTTCGATCAATTCCAATTCTTCACTATTATGCAACCTTTGACCCTGCTGTTTCTGACACCTTGGTTCTTTCAAGATAGGATAGCTTCTCTGAGATTAAAGAGCCCTCCCATTGCAGCATTACTGTAATATCTATTCACATGTAATATAGAAAGATCAGATAGCAATGAAGCAGCTACTATAGCAGAGTTTGACATAACGATGTGAGTTTGACACCCCTGGTATAGGCTCTCCTCCTTGAGCAGGGGGCTGAACTAGAAGTCCTCCAAGTTCCTTTTCAACTCTATCATTCTGTTCTGTTAACCATCAATTTTTTTAAAAAAGGAAAAAGAAAACCTCAATCCCATGTTATCCTGATTTAGAGAGTTTTTGGTAACCATTGTTGGATGCTGTAGATTCTGTCTGCTGATGATCTCCTTTGTAAGAGGATAACCTTGCAGTCAAGGTCAGTGGGTGATGTCTAATGGAAAGAAGATTTATTTGCCTGCCTTCCATTATACAACACATATAACCAAGTTACTAGATTAACTCATATTCTGAATTTAATCAGTGGAACAATTTGCCTCCAGAAGTTGTAGCTGCTCCAACACTGGAAGTTTTTAAGAAGAGCTTGGACAGCCATTTGTCTGAAAAGGTATAGGGTTTCCTGGCTGAGCAGGGAGTTGGATTAGAAGATCTCCGAGCAGGGGTGGGATTCAGCTGGTTCAGACCGGTTCGAGCGAACCGGTAGTTGCGACCTGCGGGTGGCCTGTCCACCCGCCCGGGTGCAATCCTGTTCTATATCGCTGTGTTTTTTGATGCCTTATGCATGTGTGGATGGCATGTGCGAGCAAATTGCCGTGTTTTTGACACTGCACGCATGCATGCATGGTGCACGCGAGTAAATTGTCGTGGTTTTTGAGGCTGCACGCATGCATGGACAGTGCGCGCACGTGCGAAGCTATCCCGTCCTATACAATCACCATGTTTTTGATGCAGTGCGCATGTGCGCAAGGCGCGCGCGCAACATTTTCGATTCTGGATGAACCGGTTGTTAAATTATGTGAAGCCCACCTCTGCCTCCAAGGTCCCTTTCCAACTCTTCTGCTATTGTGCTATTCATGTAACACATCACACCACGAGCTAATCGAAAGGTTGGGCAGCCATTGATTTCCTTCCTGTCTTTCCGCAGCTTGTTTAATCATAACAAATAAAATGAAAATGAATCAGAGCAATTAAAAAGAGAGAATATTTGACAAGTCTATAGAAGCCTGAACTTACAGGGAAGCGTTCTTTCGAAAGAGAAGAATAGCACAGAGAGGCTCGATCGGAGGAATATAAAACTTGACACACATAATGGAGTCTTAAGTGTTCTTCTCAAAAGGCTTTTTTCACGCTGGGTGCATTCTGTCACACTCAGCCCTGGGTTGTGTCTCCCCGCAGGCAGACTCAACACTTGCCCATCATTTTCGAACCTCTGCTTTTTTTTTTTTTTTTGCATCACCACGTCGGGGTGCTTTTGTCATTGGCTTTCTGCAGTGCAGTTGTGTGTTTAGCAAACACAATGCAGTCCCACTCAACCAAATCTCCTTCCCACTGAGTTGATTTCAAGCTGCTGGCAGTGCTAAAGTCGATGCTTGGGAACTATAGTGCCTCCCAGTTCTAGACTATTCCTTGCATCAATCATGCAGGCAGGAGTCCCTTTTGAGCTGCATATCATCAAAATGCACACTCCTGCCAACATCAGCCAGTCGGGGATTAAAGCATTCACATAATTAATGGACTTATTTCTTTGCCCCGTACATGAATATACGATTTGAATGTGATTTGGGGGAGGGGGATCTTGACAACAAGGGGTGTGTATACCTTCATGTGATTTTTTTAATTTAGATTTTTTATCCTGCCTTTATTATTTTTATAATAAATAATAATAAAAATATAATATAATATATAATATAATATAATATATAATATAATAAAGGGTCTGGAAAATAAAACATACAAAGAGCGGTTGCAGGAACTGAGCTTGGCCAGTCTGGCGAAGAGAAGGACCAGGGGTGACATGATAGCAGTGTTCCAATACTTGAGGGGATGCCACAGAGAGGAGGGGGTCAGGCTGTTCTCTATGGCAGCAGAAAGCCAAACAAGGAATAATGGATGGAAGCTGACCAAGGAGAGATTCAACCTGGAAGTGAGGAGAAACTTTCTGACGGTGAGAGCGATCAACCAGTGGAACAGCTTGCCAGCGGAGGTTGTGAGAGCCCCAACACTTGCGACCTTCAAGGGGAGACTGGACTGCCATCTGTCTCAAATGGTGTAGGAACTCCTGCTTGAGCAGGGGGTTGGACTAGATGACCTACAAGGTCCCTTCCAACTCTAATAATAAATCTAAATCTAAATATACTATAATAAATAATAATAAAAATAACTTCTTTCCTTCTCCTATTTTCTCCACAACAACACTGTGAGGTGAGTTGGACTGAGAGAGAGAAACTGGCTCAGTGTCACTCAGCTGGCTTTCATAGCAATAGCAATAGCAATAGCACTTAGACTTATATACCGCTTCATAGTGCTTTACAGCCCTCTCTAAGCGGTTTACAGAGTTCAGCATATTGCCCCCAACAATCTGGGTCCTCATTTTACCCACCTCAGAAGGATGGAAGGCTAAGTCAACCTTGAGCCGGTGAGATTTGAACAGCTGAACTGCTGAACTAGCAGTCAGCTGGAGTAGCCTGCAGTAGCTGCATTTAACCACTGCGCCACCTCGGCTCCTTTCATGCCAGCCAGCTTTCGTGCCTAAGGGAGGACTAGAACCCCACATTTCCTGGTGATTGATCCAAAGTCACCCAGCCAGCTTTCATGCCTAAGGCGGGACTAGAACTCACCATCTCCTGGTGATTTATTTATTATTTATTTTATTTATTTAATTGCATTTGTATGCTGCCCAACTCCCAAAGGACTCTGGGCGGCTTAACAACATTTGCAAATATAAAATATAAAAACATTAAAACAAGTGAAACAATTTAAAAACTCATACATATCCTTTCATGGCCGGATCTCGCCGATTATAGTCGCGAGATCAACGGCCTTAAGCCTGCTTTTAACTGGTCTTAACTGCTTTTCAGAAGGCCAATAGGGTGGGGGTCTGGATCTCCAGAGGTAGCTGGTTCCAGAGAGCCGGGGCAGCCACAGAGAAGGCCCTCCCCACAGGCTCACCAGCTGGCATTGTTTAGCTGACGGGACCTGGAGGAGACCAGCTCTGTGGGATCTCACCGGTCACTGGGAACTATGTGGCAAAAGGCGGTCTTGAAGATAGCCTGGTCCTAAGCCATGTAGGTGATAACCAACTTTAAAGTGATAACCAACACCTTGAATTGTGTCCAGAGACCAATAGATAGCCAGTGCAACTCGCGGAGGATTGGTATAGTGTGGGTGTACCAAGGTACACCCACGATAGCTCGTGCAGCTGCATTCTGGACCAATTGATCCAAAGTCACCCAGCCAGCTTTCATGCCTAAGGCGGTGCTAGAACTCACCATCTCCTGGTGATTGATCCAAAGTCACCCAATCAGCTTTCATGCTTAAGGTGAAACTGGAACTCACAGTCTCCTGGTTTCTAGCCTGGTGCCTTAACCACTATACTCAGCTGGCTCTATATGGATCACCAATTCTCGATCAGCAAGAAGATAAGTTAGCAAGGCCACCTGTTGAACAGTAGCAATATTTTTCAGAACTTGCAATTGTTTCTGCCTGTGTGAAACCTGTTGCTTTCCATGGATATTCCTGGCCCATTAAAACTGTCTAGGGTAGGATAATTCATGGTTTGCTTAAGCACGGATTCTCAAATAAGTCAACATATATGGGTTTAATACAATAAGCTAAGCCCTGAATCCTAAACTGCAATTTACCATGGGCAGATTCATGCAATTTGTGAAGCAAAAAAAAAAACATAGTTTGCCATTATGGCTTAGCATGATATTACAGATGTTGATCGTCTGCCAGGGATAAACACGAATCCTGTCTCAGACAGATTCTACAACTGCCATGAAGTAAACAAACCAATTATGTGAATAATTTTCTTTCCAACCTATTTCTTTGCATAAATACTTCGAAACGGGATGTGTTTCAAGCAGTGGTAGCATCAATTTCTTTCTGAAAATTTGCATTTTCAGTTATAAGCTACGAATTCGGTTGTGCTTTTTCTTTGTGAAGTTGCTAGCAAGTGACAGCAACGTTCCATAGGTATGTATATAAGTGTGTGTGTGTGTGTGTATGTATGTATGTATGGGGCCAAAAGGCAAAAGGAAGCTGTGATGTTTCCTTCCATACACCAGGATGACTCGACAGAAGCAGTTTTTTATAGCCGACAAACTATATTGTCTGTATGTGTAACATTTTTTGCTGATAAATGAAAATAAAAGGAGACTATTATAGATCTATTTCGAGCTATTTTGCTCTCATCAGATAGCCATACCCTTTCCTGGTGAAGAGCTGATAGGGAAGAGAACCTGGCCTAGAGGTTAAAACTGCTGCCTTACAAGCAGACTGGCCAGGTTCAAATCCCACTAAGGGTATGGCTATCTGACGAGAGCAAAATAGCTCGAAATAGATCTATAATAGTCTCCCTTTATTTTCATTTATCAGCAAAAAATGTTACACACACACACACACACACACACACACACATTTTCAAGCTATTTAGCTCTCATCAGCTAGCCATACCCTTATAGGATTTGAACTGGGGCTGACTTGCCTTGTTAGGCAATACTTTTACCCTCTACCCTCCCTTATCAGTTGAGCCAGGGGAAAGATTAAGTGTTTTTCTGCCGAGTCACCTGGTATACCCAATTATGGGAGGAAGCATACTGCTTCCTTACATAAGGATACTGCTCTACATATATGAAGAAATCTTTCAAATACTAGTAAAGATCCCGAGAAGCCGCATTTGAATTCGTAATGAAGTTGCGAGCCACACCTGCAATATGATTTTGCAGGCTGTGCTATTTAATTAACAATGACTAATCAGACCACTTCATAATTTTCAGTATCCAGAAGTCTCCCATGTACTAGTACAAACGATGGTTGAAAGCATCACATTCGATTCAGCTGATAATTTTGAATAATTAAATGATGGGACAAACTCACAGTCTCTCTAGAGAGGGCATTTGTAACATGTGAATTTCTTTGAGGAACCCACCCCCAAAACAAGGGGATAGGTATTTTCCTTCATTGTGGTGAATTGGAAAAACATTAGAACATAGAACATAAAATAATAGAGTTGGAAAGGATCTCGGAGGCCACCTACTCTATTCCTCTGCCCCTGCAGGAGACCCTATATCATTTCAGACAAATGGCTGTCACTCCAGTCTCTTTTTGAAGGCCTCCAGTGATGCAGCATCCACAACAATGGCTAGTCTAGTGAAGAGAAGGACCAGGGGAGACATGATAGCAGTCTTCCAATATTTGAGGGGCTGCCACAGAGAGGATGGGTCAAGCTATTTTCCAAAGCACCTGAAGGCCAGACAAGGAATAATGGATGGAAACTGAACAAGGAGAGATTCAACCTGGAAATAAGGAGAAATTTTCTGACAGTGAGAGCAATCAACCCAAGGAACAGAAGTTGCCTTTGGAAGTTGTGGGAGCTTCATCACTGGAGGCTTTCAAGAAGAGACTGGACTGCCATCTGTCAAAAATGGTGTAGGGGTCTCCTGCTTCGGTGGGTGTTGGATTAGATGACCTACAAGGTCCCTTCCAACTCTGTTAATCTGTTAAACTTCTGAAGGCAAGCAATTCCATTGGTTAATTCCTCTCACTGTTAGGAAATTTGTCTTTAGTTCTAGATCGCTTCTTTCCTTGGTTAGTTCCCATCCATTGTTTCTGGTCTTGCCTTTTGGTGCTTTGGAAAATAGTCTGACCCCTTCATCTTTATAGGAGCATTTCAAATATTGGAACAGTGCTATCATATTCTCTCCAGTAATGGGTTGCAAATCCCGTCTCTACCGGTTTGTGCTTGTGTGCGAGCTGGGAGCTGCCCATCACCGCCACTACCGGTTCATAGATCCGGGCCATACCGGTAGCAACCCACCACTGGTTCTCTCCTGCAGCCATTCTATCCAATTCCTGTAACCATTCTCCAGGCTAAAATCTACAGGGAGAAACCTTGGAAAATTCAGATAGGACCTCAGGATCAAGAGGACATGTGAGAGAAGGCCAGCTGAAAAAAAGGGGACGGACTCCTCTCAAAATTGACCTCTCTTCATATTGCTTTGAAATTCACATCTTGCAAAAAATTAACCAAGTGTTGTTTCTTAGCCAAAACAATAACATCTAGGCCAAAAGAAAAAAGCATCAGAAGTTATTTTTTTGTTTTGTTTTTTTTAAAAAAAGTTATTTAAAGATGACACGAAGGAGGGCTTCCACATTCAGCCTATTTTAAAATTTAATTTCATTCTCTGACATAGAAATGGCCGATGTCCATGTCCAAACCAAAAACAAGGGACACTAATGAACTGGATCATGGATGACTTTACCAAATAAGTGAATAACAGAGTTGGAAGTGTTCTACTCCAACCCCCTGCTCAGACAGGAAACCCTATACCAAAAGATTCCAAGCATAATTTTAATCTTTTAGGTAAGACCATAAAAGAATTCTTCTTCTTCTTCTTCTTCTTCTTCTTCTTCTTCTTCTTCTTCTTCTTCTTCTTCTTCTTCTTCTTCTTCTTCTTCTTCTTCTTCTTCTTCTTCTTCTTCTTCTTCTTCTTCTTCTTCTTCTCCTTCTCCTTCTCCTTCTCCTTCTCCTTCTCCTCCTCCTCCTCCTCCTCCTCCTCCTCCTCCTCCTCCTCCTCCTCTAATTCTTCTAATTCCTCCTCCTCTTCCTCCTTCTTCTAATTCTTCTTCTACTTTTTCTTCTTCTTCCTCCTCCTCCTCCTCATCTAATTCTTCTAATTCCTCCTCCTCTTCCTCCTCCTTCTAATTCTTCTACTTTTTCTTCTCCTTCTTCTTCTTCTTCTTCTTCTTCTTCTTCTTCTTCTTCTTCTTCTTCTTCTTCTTCTTCTTCTTCTTCTTCTTCTTCTTCTTCTTCTTCTTCCTCCTCCTCCTCCTCCTCCTTCTCCCTCCTCCTCCTCCTCCTCCTCCTCCTTCTTCCTCCTCCTCCTCCTCTTCCTCCTCCATCATCATCATTATCATCACCACCACACAACAGCAACTACCTCTCCCAAATCATTGGGAAGAACTCAATATGTGGATTAAAAATGCCAAATCCAGTCTCAACATTTGGCTGACTGGGCAATGAACCACAATAATAACAGCAGTCTCCCATTAACGCAATCCCAGATTCAACTATAATCAATAGCTACCTATCAACCTATCCGAACAATCTTTGCACATTCGTTCCAGTTTTAAGGAACTTATAATTATCAAGGTTGAGTGATAATTCCCATGTCTAGAATTGGAAGGAATTACAATAAGCCTCCCTAAAATCAGTAGGGATCACTTTTATCTATAGGATTATGCAATGAAAGTTTCAAACTCCTGTTGACCTGAAGTTCAGCTTCAGCTGTTGCTCAGAAGGGGGAGAAATGTCCAAAATCTCATCTCTCCATAAATAAGATCAAAGCAGCCCCATTATTGTTCTCAGAAGAAAAAAAACCATCAGATTTTAAGATGCATCTCTCAGCCAGCTATCTGATCCACTTAATACCTCTCTGAGACCATGAAGGGTGTTACATAAAGAATGCTTTCTGAGATAGTCAAACAATGATTTGGAAGGTCAGAGCTATTATTCTCCCGGTGGGGAGGAGCAATGATTTTCATACCTATCGTATCGTAAAACTGTATTAAAGAGAGATTTTCATCTCCGACTAGTTGGTGATGCCGACAAATGAGAACGTTTAGAAAAATCGGCAACACAATGACATGATTTCCAGCAGTTAGAATAAGGGTTTCTGAAAGGTCCTGTTTTCCTACCATTGTGTAATTATTTAGAGCATGTCAGCCGAGTTGGCTAAAATTAGAATGCTCCTCATTGGAATTTCTCAAGGGACTGAATAATAAGTCACAGTGCTTGCCATCTAAGGTCACTGGCTGGAACACAATGCAAGCCAGGTTTTAAGAAAACCAAGCAAACCAGCATACCATTATCACCTCATCACCCTTGGCTTGATTTAGAAGTCTCACTGGAGTAGCTCTCCAATTCAGAAATGTGGAGAAAGATGCTAGATTTCCCTCCTGCCCCCTAGATTATAGCTTGGAACATAGAACATAGAATAATATAGTTGGAAGGGATCATGGAGGTCTTCTACTTCTCCTTCAACCCCCTGCTGCTTCTTCTTCTTCTACTTCTTCTTCAACCCTCTGTTCAAGCAGAAGACCCTATGCCATTCCAGTCAAATGGTTGTCCAATCTCTTCTTAAAAGCCTCCAATGATGGAGCACCACGATTTCTGGAAGCAAGCTGTTCCACTGATTAATTGTTCTCACTGACAGGAAATTTTTCCTTAGTTCTAGATTGAATCTCTCTTTTATGATCTTCCACCTGTTGCTTCTTGTCCTGCCCTCAGGTGCTTTGGAGAATAGATTGACTCACTCTTCTCTCCAGTACTGAAAGACAAATATGACGTCACCCAGTGGTGGGTTCTAAATTAGATCGCCACCGGATGGCATGTGCAAAAGCATCCCGAGCAGGTGGGTGGAGCCTCCTGCCACTGCTACCGGTTCTAAGAACCGGTACAAACCGGGAACAACCCACCACTGATGTCACCCCTAGTCCTTCTCTTTACTAGACTAGTAAAGAGTAAAAATCTAGTAAAAATCTCCGTTTCTTGTGCAGTTTTTAAAAAAATGGATTGAAGTCTACAGAGGCATTTGAATCGATTTGGACCAAATCTATGAATCAAATTCAGTTTGATTCAGATCAGTTTGGGTGATTAAAAAAACAATGCAGCCATGGATACATGGGCGCCGAGTATCCATCTTGATCTAAATCCACTCAGATAAGTTTGAATTGATTTGCTTCATTGAATGGATTCAATTCCCAATTAATCTGGAACACTGAATGTTTGCCAACGATTGGTCTTTGCCTCTGTATCAGTTTGCTAAGTTTTCATTTTAAAGAATCCTTAATTGTCATGTCTTAAGTAGGTGAATTTGTGGGGGAGAAAGGTTCTATCCCTTTTCCACACCTTGATTTAAATACAGCAATAGCACTTAGACTTATATAGTGCTTCATAGTGCTTTACAGCACTCTCTAAGCAGTTTATAAAGTCAGCATATTTCCCCCAATAGTCTGGCTCCTCATTTTATCGACCTCGGAAGGATGGAACGGTTAGAGTCAACTTTGTGCTGGTCAGCATCAAACTGCTGGCAGCGGGCAGAGTTCGTCTGCAATACTGCATTCTAACCACTGCACCACCATGGCTCAGACCAAATTCTACAGGTTTCTGGTTCTAGGTTTCCCAATTTCTACTGGTTCCGATGACCTACGATGCCATTGCACATGTTTACTTCCAGTACATTGTTCTAGCAGACATGCGACTGGGAATGAATTGCTAATCGAAAAAGGTCTTCAATGTTCAGAAGCAATTTTTGCTTCTGAAAATATCATTGCAAGACCTTAGAGAAGAGGTGAGCTATTTGTGAGCTTGATTTCGAGCAATGCTGCCAAGACAATTGTGACAGAAACTCTTATGCTTAAGCCACCCTTTTCAGTGTTATTCCCTCTCTGCTACCAAATGCTTGTCGGCTTTGATCTCAACAAGCGTGCAAGAAAAATCCACACCCCCTGTCTCCAAATACCTCGGCTTTCAGGAATCAATTAAAAAAGCTTTTCCAATAGATCTCTTTCAAGCATTCTAGATGTTTGGTTACAAATAACAAGCATGAGACGTTAGCGTTGCATTAAAGGAAAAAAAATAGATGGAATCAAAATATGTGAAACTATGTCCTAAGAAATGGAGAGAGAGAGAAATAAAAGACAATAAAGTCACTGAAGGTAAACAGCTTTTTTTTTAAAAAAAAATCCTTGTGTAAATGAGTTGTGCTGCAGAAATAGATATCGTACAGTATCTCTCTTCAAAAACAATTATTTCGCTTTTCCTTGGCTTTATTCTGACAGCTCTGCCTCACTCTGCAAGTAATAGCTTCTCTCCCTCTCCTCTTTCTCTGTCTCTCTCTCTCTCTGTCTCACTCTCTCCCTGTTGCCCTTGATCACAAAAGTTGTCTGGACCACAGCAGCAGTGTTAATTTAAAGACTCCACAGCGGCTGGAGTATGGTTTAAATATATTCTTTGTGTGCTCTTTTCAACTCTATTCTTTCTTCCTCCCAATTAAGGGCATGATACAGGTGAAAGGAAATGTCAAAAGGTTGCTTCACACATTATGCAGAAGAAACTCAAAGTCCCCCCCCCCCCGTGCAGTTCATCCTGCACAAGTAGCTCCGGGCCTCCTTTAAGCATGTTGTGAGATAACAAACTTCCTGCTCTAACCCCAATTAGTTCCTTCTTTTTCTTATTTTGTTTTAGCAGCACCCAATACCTGCCAGACATTTAATCCTCATTAATGTGTAATCTTTCCTCGCTGGTGACTAAACTAAGCAATTTGATGTGTGGTTAGGGGTGGTAAGGGGTGGGGGTAGATAACTTAGATAACTAACTAGGAAATATTATCAGTGTGGGGTTTGCTCCCTGTTTATATTTAGTTGTGAGAAGACAAGATGAAAAAACTCCCACAACACATGGACACTCTCAATCATAGTTTTAACTGGAAAACTGTGAGCATCCTAGACCAGGCTAAATCCAGATATGCTGGGGAAGCTTGGCACTCAGGCAAATTGGCCATCACTAGACACACAGAGATAGACCACATTTACAAACCATTCAAAAGAGACAATTAAAAAAAGCTAAGTAGGAAGCAAAAAGACCAGAACTACGTCCTCTCCAGCAGCCAACATCCAAATAAGCAGGGATTACCAGTCCAACAATCAAGCAGAAAACAATAATAAAATAATAATATTAAAACAATAAAATAATAAAATAATAATAAAATAATAAAACAAGCAATAGCGATAGCACTTAGACTTATATACTGCTTCACAGTGCTTTACAGCTCTCTCTAAGCGGTTTACAGAGTCAGCCTCTCTCCCCCAACAATCTGGGTCCTTATTCTACCCACCTCAGAAGGATGGAAGGCTGAGTCAAACTTGAGCCGGGGAGATTCGAACTGCCAAATTGCAGGCAGCCGGTAGTCAGCAGAATTAGTTGCAGTACTGCATTCTAACCACTGTGCCACTGCGGCTCAAGGAGCCACTAACCGCACCCTATTCAAAACTGGCAGGGCAAGCTACTGTGTATAAACAGAAAGCAAACCCCACACTCATTCATTCATTCATTCTGATGATGTTATCTAACTGGGTAACAAGATGTGTTTAAACCAGTGGTGGGTTCCTACCGGTGCGGTCCACTCTATAGCACCGGTAGCGGCTCGCTGGTGACGTCACAGTACCGGTGCAGTCGGTTGCCGATGCCTGGGCGCCGCCATTTAAAAAAAATTATTTATTTATTTTAACATTTTTCTTCTGCGCATGCCCAGAAGTTGAGATTCCGGCACTGCGCATGCGCTGCCTTCCTACCCGCTGCGGGGGCTGTGTTGCGGGTGGGCAATGCCCCCTGCTTCTCCAGCCACTGTCAAGCTCCCGAGGCCCACGCCCACCCGGTCACATGGCTGGTAAGCCACACCCACAAAATAAGCCACAAAAAAATTAGGAATCCGCGCCTGGTGTAAACAACCAGGTTCAGAGAGCACCAAGGATTCCATAATAAATCTGTAATAATCATAATCAGTCTGGCATTTTTTTCTTGTGTGTGTGTGTGTGTGTGTGTGTGTGTGTGTGTGTGTGTGTGTGTGTGTGTGTGTGTGTGTGTGTGTGTACAAACACAAACCATCATTTCCATATCATTCCCATTCTATTCAAATTGACATTTGCAGCTTTTTTCAGGAGAAAGTCACTGGAAATGTTGGAGCGGTTTCAATAAGATTAGTGAGAGTTCTCCATTATTCCTAAACTTTTGACATGACTTAAGTTAAAACTATTCAATTTCAAATATTTCCCCTTCCCGAAATATGTTATGAAGTTGCTTTCAATAGTACTTTTATGCACTCTAGACAGTTATGAAACATTTCATTGATAGCTGTGTCTAAGTGTGTGTACTTTTTAGTTGATTAAATAAGAGCAGGAGCATCAGTTGGGGGCTGATCTGGACTAGGCATAAAGACAATAAGTTCAACTTCTTGTTACCCATCCTTTTCTCCCAATACAGCTCAGCCAGGGGTGGGCTGCTGGGGGTTCCCAGAAGTTCGGGAGAAGCTCTAGCTAAGATTCTGTGCAGTTTGGAGAACCCCTCCAAATGCCACTCCTGGCTGGCCCCGCCCACCCCTCGCCTCCCATGAGTCCCCACGTGGCCCATTTTGGATGCAAGTAAGTGCAGGGCGCGCGTCGAGGCTTGGGGAGGGTGAAAACCGGGCCTACTGGAAGTTCGGGAAGGCCTCCGGAAGGCCTCTGGAGTCTGGGAAGGCCGTTTTTGCCCTCCTGGAGGCTCGAGGGAAGCCTCAAGAGCCTGGGGAGGGCAAAAACACCCCCCCTGCCATGGTGCAGCAGGCCACGCCCACCATGGCCACACCCACCCAGCAACCGAGCAGAGAACTGCTTGCTAAAATTTTTGAAGCCCACCCCTGAGCTCAGCCTTCCCTTTTCAATGCTTGTCATTCAATAAACAAAGACCAGGCATGTAAGAAAAAGCTAAGTGTCTTATTTGGTCTCTGTTGGGAAGTAAAACCTCAATGAAACTCTTGGAGCTAACACAATTGCACAATTACGGTGTAAATCCCTAGTTCTCTCTATAAAATATTGCCTTGGGTGAATTATACGTGGCTCTAATTCAGGCACACTATATGGATTCCTAATTTATTTACCCATACAGGTACTCCTCAACTTACAAATGGTTCACTTAACAACCATTTGAAGTTACAAAAGACCCCAAAAAGGTACTTACAATACCGATTCAAAGTTCTGATGGCAGGCCTCTGGCTCATGTGATCGCATTTTGGCTGCTTGACATCCAACCCGCGTTTATGCCTGTTCCCACCATCTCACAGCCACGTGTTCATGATTTACAAGGGTTCTTATTGCTGGAAACCAGCATTTATTTTCCAGTTTCCAGCAACAAACACCCATTGAGGACAATGATTTTGCTTAGGGACTGCAGCATGTGCTTAATGATCACAGATTTGCTTCATAAGCAAAATATCATAAAATCAGGTCAGTCGCCAGATGACCCCACCTAATGATCGGCACAACTTACAAATGTAACTCCAGGCTCAATTAGGACTGCCAGTCAAGGACTACTTGCAATTTGTTGAATTAGACACCGTTAGCTCAGTTCAGAAAACATCCCGAGTCATAGACTATTATTTGTAAATTACAATAGTTGAATCCAGGAGTGGGCTTCAAAAGGGGTTCTCTGCCTGGTTGCTGGGTGGGTGTGGCCATGGTGGGTGTGGCCTAGTCAGCCTGCTGCACCACAGCAGGGGGGGTGTTTTTGCCCTCCCTGGGCTCCGGAGGCTTTTCTCAAGCCTCTGGGAGGGCAAAAACAGCCTCCCCAGGCTCTGGAGGCCCTCTGGCCTTCCCGAACTTCCGGTAGGCCCATTTTTCACCCTCCCCGAGCCTCCGCGCGTGCCCTGCACTTACCTGCATCCAAAACGGGCCGCGTGGGGATTCCTGAGAGGGGAGGGGCAGGGTGGGCAGGGCCAGCCAGGAGTGGGATTTGGGGGTTCTCCGAACTGCACAGAATCTTAGCTAGAGGTTCTCCCGAGCCCCTGCGAACCCCCAGCAGCCCACTCCTGGTTGAGTCACATGACTGATTAAGCTAAGCTCCCTAAGCTATGATTGGGGTTTCCTTGCAAGGGGCATCCCCCAAAACAGTCTCGTCAGGCAGACAGCAGGTTTCCCCAGCAGGCATCTTCAAGAGAAAAGGAGTCAATTTTGGGGTATAGCAATAGGCAGATTCTTTCCAAACTCCTCCTCTGCTCAAGGGAAGAGCTTTTGATCATTTAGAAACTTCAGACATTTCTCTGGGAAGGAAAACAAACAAACAAACCAGAAGAAATGTTCATGGCTAGATTATTCCTAAATTTTGTCATCTACAAGAGGCTGGGGGGAAAAACAACCACCCCAAAATTGAAATTTCAAATGTTGGTCAATCTAGGAAAAATGTTTGTTGTTGTGGTTAGTTGTGAAGTCGTGTCCGACCCATCACGACCCCATAGACAATGTTCCTCCAGGCCTTCCTGTTCTCTACCATCCTCTGGAGTCCATTTAAGCTCACTCCGACTGCTTCAGTGACTCCATCCAGCCACCTCATTCTCTGTCGTCGCCTTCTTCTTTTGCCCTCAATCGTTCCCAGCATTAGGCTCTTCTCCAGTGAGTCCTTCCTTCTCATTAGGTGGCCAAAGTATTTGAGTTTCATCTTCAGGATCTGGCCTTCTAAAGAGCAGTCAGGGTTGATCTCCTCTAGGACTGACCGGTTGGATCTCCTTGCAGTCCAAGGGACTCGCGGGAGTCTTCTCCAGCACCATAGTTCAAAGGCCTCCATTCTTTGGTGTCAGCCTTCCTTATGGTCCAACTTTCACAGCCATACATTGCAACTGGGAAAACCACAGCCTTGACTATACGCACTTGGCAGGGTGATGTTGCCTAGGCTTTTTAGTATGCTGTCTAGATTTGCCATAGCTTTCCTCCCCAGGAGCAAGCGTCTTTTAATTTCTTGGCTGCAGTCCCCATCTGCGGTGATCTTGGAGCCCAGGAAAATAAAATCTGTCACTACCTCCATTTCTTCCCCATCTATTTGCCTGGAATTGAGAGGGCTGGATGCCATGATCTTAGTTTTCTTAATGTTTAAGGGAAAAAGTTACAAGACAGGAAAGACTACTATTTACTTTTTAATTGTCCAAGGGGTGGACAACTATGACCCCTTTACAACCCGTGGACTTCAACTCCCAGAATTCTTGAACCATTCCCAAGAGCATGGCTGGCTTAGGAATTCTGGGAGTTGAAGTCCACAGATTGTAAAGGCACCTCTGTTACCCAACCTGTATAAGATGGTTAATTTGGGGGGGAGGGGAACAGTGATGTGTCTTTAAGTGAAATGTTTTGTTTCTTGCATTAATTGTCTCTCTACAAGCTCAGGCCAAGTTCATCTTTGGATCTGCTAGAGCCTTTTTATATATTTTCCTTCCTATATTCCTAGGGGAGAATGTTGCTGTGATGTGAACAGCTATATCTTTCTATCTCCTTTGGCACTGAAGGTTCCTTGCCATTTCTTAAAGCCCCCCAAATGGTTATATTTTCTTTTACTTATGTTTAATTTTATCTCTCGGGTTTGTTTCCCGAAAATGGAGAAAGGGGAGAGGGATTGAATTCATAAGCCATATGCCTCCATGCTAGCAGACCTAACAAATGGCTGTAGAATTTATTTCACTTTTTCCCTTTAATTTGCCCAGCAAGAACAAAGGTGATGGAGCTCCACCACTCTCACGCGGTGAAGTTGGAAAGAAGATATGATAGCAGTCTTCCAATGTTTGAGGGACTGTCACAGAAAAGGGGTGGAGGTCGACCTATTCTCCAAAGCACCTGAGGGCAGGACAAAAAGTAACGGATAGAAGGTTATCAAGGAGAGATCCAACCTAGAACTAGGGAGAAATTTCCTGACAATGAGAACAATTAATTAGTTGAACAACTTCCCTTCAGAAGTTGTGGGTGCTACATCACTGAAGGTCTTCAAAAAGAGATTGGACAATAATTTGTCTGATTGGTATAGGGCAGTGATGGCGAACCTTTTTTGGTTCGCGTGCCAAAAGGGAGTGTGTGCACGCACTAGCTCACCAGCACGTTCCTATACCCATTCCCTCCCCCCATGCGCATGCGCACACACTCTCCCACCCCTGTGCATGCGCAAAGGCCTCACTGAAGCCTGGGAGGGTGCGAAACGGCAAAATGAGCAAACCAGAAATTCGGAAAAACGCACTTCCAATTTGCCCGTTGGGCTGTTTTTCACACTCCGGGGCTTCAGGAAGCTTCCCTGAACCCTCCGGAGTGCGAAAAACAGCCCAATGAAAAACCGGAAGTGCGTTTTTCTGAACTTCCGGTTTGCCCGTTGGGCCATTTTTCGCACTCTGGGGCTTCAGGAAGCTTCCCTGAAGCCTCCGGAGGGCGAGACGGCCTTCCCCAAGGCCGAAAATCATCTGGCCAGCGCGCGCATGTGCGCTGGAGCTTATATAGGGCAACGCCTTGCGTGCCCTCCTGTGGCACGCGGGCCATTGGTTCACCATCACGGGTATAGGGTCTGCTGCTTGAGCTGGGGTTGGATTAGAAGACTTTCAACCCTGCTATTCTGTGTTCTAAGATACTAGAAGAGACATTCCATAGAAGACAATTCCTTCAACCATTAAGGCAAGGGCAGTGGTGGGTTGCTGCCGATTTGGACTGGTTCGCCCGAACTGATGGCGGAAATTTGTCCCCGCTCACTGAACTGCGAGAACTTTTAAGAACTTTTTTAATTAAATTAAAACTGGCAGCAATAGCCAGCTGTCCACACCCCTGAACTGGTTCTCCGGTCGCCGCTTCTAGAAAGCGGCTGGCAAAGAACCCTCTATGCATGTGCAAAGGCTTCTGTGCATGTGCAGAAGGTCATTTACCCATTGTGATGCAAACAGGTAGGGAAGGTAAGTGGAACCCATCCCTGGGCAAGCGGTGAGTTAGGGTATGTAGTCTAGGAAAGGATGAATCACACCTCCTTATGGGCCTTGCTGCTGCAGCTGTGGCTTAGCATAATGTGTGAACCAGCTACTGAAGGATGAAGAAGAACATAATAGACGTTCAAATTATTCCTAAATCCCCAGGAGCCACGTTCCCATAAAAATTCCTTCTACAACAAACACGCCCACCCCATTCCTGTGTCGCATGTAAATTACAGTCACATCCAAGTGCTCTCACCTTGGTCAACTCAAAATGATTTTACAAATTGAGCTATGCCGGCTGTAATAAATATATCTTCAGGATAAATCTGAACTCTGACAGAAATGGCCAAGAACTCTAATCTCCCATGTACAATCCGACTGATGAGTATCGTTGTGGACAAAAGACCTTTCCCCTCAATTTTCGGCAGCTCCCACCGCCTCCAACAATGTTCTAATCAGCTCTTGCGAAGAAGAACAGAGGAAGGACAAGTTGGATAAGAAACTTCCAAAATTGCCAGGGAAGAGCATGGATGTTGAATGTCAACTGGAGATTGAATTTTAAAACTTGAATTTACAAGTGATGAGAAAAATTGAGCCTGCTTGCTCTATTTTCCTCCTCCTTTTCATAATCATGGCCATATGGAGACTGAATAAAATCACGCTGCAGAATAGACTGACTCACTGATTTATCTGGCTTGATAATCCTTCACTTTGGAGACATGACTCCATACCTACACATCCCCACATTTTGTCTGAGGAACAGAATAGTGAATTAATTGCCAGAATATGACTTCTGGGTAGCATACCCGCTCCATACATTATATGGAGGAGGAGGAGGTGACATGCCCACTCACACTTTGTGAAAGAAACATCTTGGGGAATTGGGACCTCCGATTCTCTTAGACTGCCATGTGTGAGTGATTACAACAAACAGATCTGCCTTATTTGTGCTTTATGTGCTGAACCACAGCACTGCGGCTCAGTGGGTGGGTTTCAAAGTTTTTGCTACCGGTTCTGTGGGTGTGGCTTGGTGGGCGTGGCATGGCATGGCATGGCTTGGTGGGTGTGGCTTGGTGAGCATGGCAGGGGAAGGATACTTATTTATTTATTTATTTATTAAGAGTTCTTATAGGCCGCCCAATCCCTTGGGACTCAGGGCGGCTTACAGCAGAGATTAGAACTACAGATTAAAAAAGGCATTTAAAAACATCATATTACGATATAAAAAGCCATTCATCCTTGGGGGAATCATCTCTTCACCCCGCCTGCCGGAAGAGCCACGTTTTTACTGCCTTGCGGAAGGCCAGTAGGGTGGGGATAGTCCGGATCTCTGGCGGGAGTTGGTTCCAGAGAGATGGGGCTCCCACAGAGAAGGCCCTCCCCCGTGGGCCCGCCAGCCGGCATTGTTTGGCAGACGGGACCTGGAGGAGGCCCTCTCTGTGGGACCTCACTGGTCGTAGGGAGGAATGTGGCAGGATGCGGTCCCGAAGATAACCTGGCCCTGAGCCATGTAGGGCTTTAAAGGTCAAAACCAACACCTTGAATTGCGACCGGAGACCAATGGGTAGCCAATGCAGCTGGCGGAGGATGGGTGTTACGTGGGTGTATCTCGGTACACCCACCACAGCTCGCGCAGCTGCATTCTGTACCAATTGTAGTCTCCGGATGCTCTTCGAGGGTAGACTGTAGAATGGAGATTGTACTGTACAATCTCCATTCCCTCCCCACTCCAGGGGAAGGTTACTGCAAAATCCCCAGTCCTCAGTTGGGACTCAGGAGGCAGAAAATAGATGGGGACGGGGCCAGTCAGAAATGGTATTTACCGGTTCTCCGAACTACTCAAAATTTCTGCTACCGGTTCTCCAGAACTGGTCAGAACCTGCTGAAACCTACCTCTGCTGCAGCTTCTCACCAAGGTCTCATTTCATAATTAACGGGACTGAGATGTTTCTGAACTTGTTCTGACTCAGCCTTAGCAGAAGCAAGAAACAGACTCCTGGTCATGAGAAACCCCTCTTTATTTACCTCTTGTGAATTAATTGCGTTCACCCACCGAAAAGTCCAGGCAAGAGTCCTTCAAGGCGTTAACGGCAGTAACTGACCTTATCAGTTCCTTGTGATAGTTACAATAGTTACAAGGCCGTGAACTCCCAGCCGAAAGGCTGCAAATTAAGTTCTGGCAAGCAGTCTTTGTGGCACGAACCACAATGAGCAAAATCTTCAGAAATACGAACTGTTGTCTCCTATGACAACCATTCCCCTTTCCTTCTGTTTATTCCACAGCTAGGGAGGGGCCATTCAGCATCCACATGTGCTTTGCTTCCCAAGTCGACTCCTTGTCCTCCGTTGTTCTCCTCTCCTAACAGCTCTGCGCATATTTGCATCTGGAACAGGCCCCAGCTGTTCTTCCTCCTCACTCACCTCAGCCTCCAAAGGCAGCTGCCTCTCCGGTGGCTGGGAAATGTCGGATGGCCCAGGTTCTATTTCTGCATCCGATGCAGAGCATCCATCAGAGTCTTCTCCAGACTCCAGAACTGGCCCAAGTTCCTCTCCAATGTCCTCATCGTCTGCGTCTGCTGCCAGCTCTGCTGGCAGCTGGCAGGCCACAACAGAACTGTCTTCTCAACATCTCTTCAGAAGAGATGTTTCTAAAGCATCTTCATCTAGATATCCATTGGGCACTATTGATTACAAGTAGCTCTCAACTTAACCATTTGTTTGGTGATGTTTGAGTTTACAAGGGCTCTGAAAAAATGACTTATGACTATTTTTCACACATATGACCATTGCAGTATCCCCATGATCACATTATCAAAATTCGGACGCTTGGCAACTGACTCATATTTATGACGATTGCAGGGTCCCAGGGTCACGTAATCCTCTTTTGTGACCTTCCAACAAGCAAAGTCAATGGGGAAGCCAGATTTACTTAACAACTGTGTTACTAACTTAAGTGAATCACTTTACAATTGCAAAGAAAGAAAGGTTGTAAAATGGGGCAACCCCCTTTGCTTAGCAACAAAAATTTGGGGCTCAATTGTGATAATCAGTCGAGGACTAACTGTATTGTATTTGGAATATGAATGGTCAATACGTTGATTAGGCTCAGACACAGAGTACAAGTCCCATAAACTTTGACTCAATTTAGCATAACCTTCCATTCTCGTATTATTATTATTATTATTATTATTATTATTATTATTATTATTATTATTATTATTATTATTATTATTATTATTATTATTATTATTATTATTATTATTATTATTATTATCACAAAGAAGCTCAAAGGGATATTATGCTAACACAGGTAACGTGTTAAGTCAATTGAAACCAACTAGCCAATTTTGGGTCCTCATTTTACCCACCTCGGAAGGATGGAAGGCTGAGTCTAACCTTGAGCCTGGTGAGATTCGAACTGCCAAATTGCAGGCAGCCGACAGTCAGCAGAAGTAGCCTGCAATACTGCACTCTAACCACTGTGCCGCCTCTTAGCTGCCAGTCTTTCTGCTTTTCAAAGACTGTAAAGTATGGTCATCCTAAATTTGGCTAAATTGGAAATTAACAGGTTGAAACATTTGATTTCATTAAACCTTTTTCTCCACCCAAATTATTAAAGCATTTCTTCTTCTTCCATCATGTCAAATAAAACCCCGGGGATATGTAATTCAGGGACTGAAGCTGAAAAAAATCCCTGAATTTAAAAGCAAAGTAATCAAATCCTTCTCATTCTAATACTTGTTCAGAGGATTTCTACAGAACCTGAATGGGTATAGTAGAATCGATGAAGAATTAAACAAACAGTTTCTGATTCCAAAGTTAAACAGTCCTGACATAGTACTAAGTCAAGACCCTCAGCCATAATACATTTAACGGAGGGTAACTTCTTCTTAATTATGGATCAGAAGCTGAAATTTTGATCAGCTGCCTGGGGAATGAAGGTGCTTATTGATTTCTGCTCATGTTGATATCCCCAAATCCTTCCTATAGAGCAGTGATGGCGAACCTATGGCACGGGTGCCACAGGTGGCACGCGGAGCCATATCTGCCGGCACGCGAGCTGTTGCCCTAACTCAGCTCCAGTGCGCATGTGATTGCCCGCTAGCTGATTTTTGGCTTGTGCGGAGGCTCTGGGAGGGCAATTTCGGCCTCCGGAGGGCCTCCAGGATGGTGGGGGGAATGTTTTTGCCCTCTCCAAGCTCCAAGAAAGCCTCTGGAGCCTGGGGAGGGCAAAAAATGGGCCCACCGGAAGTCAGGAAATAGGGGAGTGAGGGGGGTCATGCACACATGTGCAGGAGGGTGGGGCAAGTGAGGAGCTTTGAATTATGGGTTTGGGCACGCACGCGCATGCAATAGCGCGCACATGCACTATTTCGGCACCTGAGGAAAAAAAGGTTCGCCATCACTGCTATAGAGTTTTTCTTTCTCTATCTTGAAAAAATGATGCATATTCCGGAGTCCTTTCTGTTGTGATTAAAAACAAAAAAACAAAACAGATGCAAATAGCCCTTGATTTACAGTACAATCATTCATTTAGCAACTGTTCAAACTTATAACAACCCTCCAGGTTTCTGGCGTGCATGCACATGCGACAATCAGCTAGCCTTCGCGCATGCGGCAGTGCCGGAAACTGGAAGAGCTGGTCTTCCGGTTTCCAGAGTGCGCATGTGCACAGATGCACGCCAGAAACCAGAAGTTTATTTCCTGGCACGCGCATGGCCCCCGGGCAGCTCCTCTTCTGGGTTGTGGCCCCAATGCGTGCGCACACTCCCTTTTTGGCACTCGGTGCTGAAAAGGTTCACCATCACTGCTCTATAACATTCCAGAGAAGTGCCTACCCAATCTGTTCTTAAAAGCCTCCACTGATGGAGCACCCACAACTTCTCAAGGCAAGCCGTTTTATTGGTTAATTGTTCTCACCGTCAGGAAATTCCTCCTTAGTTCTAGGTTGCTTCTCTCCTTGATTAGTTTCCAATCATTGCTTTTTATCCTGCCTTCTGGTACTTTGGAATACCATATAATATAACCCTTGGTCAAGGAAACATAATGGAACATAATGAAAATATGATGGAGCAATTCAACTGTTTGCTTAGTTTGAAAATGATCAAGTTAGTGGATTATTTCATTCAGCTCTACATAGACCTCAAGAAATATCGAGCAGCTTAATCTTACAATTTGAGGATTCTATGGTCATTATTATTATTTTTTGCAGACCCAGAGAAAAGCATTCTTGGCCTGAAAGCCAAGATGCTAAGACAGTTGTGAGGAGAATTCGTTGCATTTTAGAGTCCACCTGACTAGAAATTTGAGTCCCGGGGAAAAAAAGCAGAGAAAGCTGACATATGGCCCCTCTTTCCCTGTAAATCCACAAGGACTTCAGGACCAGATGGGTAAGCTTTGTGAAGCACTAGTGTAACGTTTTGCTTTACTTAAAAAAAATAGGTAAGCTGCCTGGTGCTGTTTGAATGGACAGCCTATAAATTTCATAAGATAAGTCATAAAAATAAATTTAGCTTTGTTGTTGACCTTTTAAGAAAAATTTTGGATAATGGTATTCCACGTAAGCTCAAAGAAGAATGAGTGGGGTGAAGGACTAAAATTTGGGGAGTTACCAGCTTTGGAAGGGAAGGGTAGGGAAGGGAAGGGAAGGGAAGGGAAGGGAAGGGTAGGGAAGGGAAGGGAAGGGAAGGGAAGGGAAGGGTAGGGTAGGGTAGGGTAGGGTAGGGTAGGGAAGGGTAGGGTAGGGAAGGGAAGGGTAGGGAAGGGTAGGGTAGGGAAGGGTAGGGAAGGGAAGGGAAGGGAAGGGTAGGGTAGGGAAGGGTAGGGAAGGGTAGGGTAGGGAAGGGTAGGGTAGGGAAGGGAAGGGAAGGGAAGGGTAGGGAAGGGAAGGGAAGGGTAGGGAAGGGAAGGGAAGGGAAGGGAAGGGTAGGGTAGGGAAGGGTAGGGAAGGGTAGGGTAGGGTAGGGAAGGGTAGGGAAGGGTAGGGAAGGGTAGGGAAGGGTAGGGTAGGGTAGGGAAGGGTAGGGAAGGGAAGGGTAGGGAAGGGTAGGGTAGGGTAGGGTAGGGAAGGGTAGGGAAGGGAAGGGAAGGGTAGGGAAGGGAAGGGAAGGGTAGGGAAGGGAAGGGAAGGGTAGGGTAGGGTAGGGAAGGGTAGGGAAGGGAAGGGAAGGGAAGGGAGCTCCTGTAAACCTAGCAGTTCGAAAGCATGCAAATGTGAGTAGATAAATAGGTAGCATTTTGGTGAGGAGGTTCCATTACATCATGCGGGCCACATGACCATGGAAATGTCCTCAGACAATGCTGGCTCAATGGTCTTGAAATGAAAATAAGCACTGCAGAGTAAAATCCGCAGAGGGCTCCTAACTCAAAATGAGGATGTGCTAGCGCAGGGGTCCATGAACTGGCTGTGGCCTATTCAAAACTGAGTTGTGTGAGAAGTGGGCCGGTGTGCATATGCAGCTCAATTCGCGCAAGCGGCAGGCTTGCACGTATATGCATGCATGTGCAGCTTCCCTGAGTTGAGCTTCTCTCAACTCATGGTCTGGCCCACTGCTCAAGTGGCCCAGTTCCCCTCCCCTCCCTCCCTCCCAGCATGCGCAGAAGCAAAATCGTGCGAGGGTGGGGGGGTGTAGTGAGCGCACGTGCCCCCGAAACTTGGAAATGCACGTGCAGCGCACCGGCACCGGTAAGACGGCAACCCGCTACTGTTTCCATTGTATATTTACTGATAGGGAGTGAACAAGGCATCACTGAGAGAGATGGTGCCTAGGGCAGTGTTGGCAAACCTTTTCGGCACCGAGTGCCGAAACGGGAGCATGCGTGCATGCACGGGGGAATGCCGGAAACTGGAAGAACAGCTCCCTGGCGCACATGCTCTTGGCGGGAAGCTGACCTTCTGGTATTGTGCATGCACATGCTTGCTGGTCACCTGGTCTTCCAGTTTCTGGCATGCATGCGCGTGCGAAGACCAGCTGCCCGGTGTGCATGTGCGTACTGGAACCCGGAAGAGCAACGGGCAATGGCTGGCATGCCCGGAGAGATGGCTCTGCGTGCCACTTCTGGCTCGCGTGCCATAGGTTCGCCATCACCGGCCTAGGGGATGGGAGCCAGTGTGATACTTCAGGTAGTCCTTGACTTATAACCACAACTGAGCCCAAAATTTATGTTGCTAAGTGAGACAGTTATTAAGCGAGTATTTTTCCCCATTTCACGACCTTACTGCCAACTGTTCTTAAGTCAATCACTGCAGTAATTTATTTATTTATTTATTTATTTGTGACATTTATATACCGCCTCACAGTGCAAGCACTCTCTAAGCGGTTTACACCAGTAAGCAATGTATACATTTATATTGCCCCCAACAATCTGGGTCCTCATTTTACCTACCTCGGAAGGATGGAAGGCTGAGTCAACCTTGAGCCGGTGAGATTTGAACCGCTGACCTGCAGATCAGTGTCAGCTAATGTGGCCTGCAGTACTGCCTCTAACCGCTGCGCCACCTCGGCTCATAATTAAGTTAGTAACATGGTTGCTAAGTGAATCTGGCTTCCCCATTGACTTTGCTTGTCAGAAGGTGATGACATGACCCTGGGACTCAGGAACCGTCATAACTATGAGTCAGTTGCCAAGTATCTGAGTTTTGATTAGGTGATTATGGAGATTCTGCAATGGTCGTCAGTGTGAAAACAGCCATAAGCCACTTTTTCAGTGCTCTTGCAATTTTGAATGGACACTAAACCAATTGTCACAAGTCTTTCCTACAACAACAACTGAAAACAGTTCAGGTGTGGCAGCAAACAAATCTCACAGGAGGAATAAACTTATACATTTACAGAGCACAATAAAGCTTTAAGGCTGAGTGTCGGGGACATTATATACAGTATGTGTCTAATCAGCCAACCTACATTCTGGTGCCTTAATCAGCTTTCTAGGACTTTAACAGATTAACAGAGTTGGTAGGGAACTTGTAGGTCATCTAGTCCAACCCCCCACCCCACCCGGCCAAGGAGACCCTACACCATTTCCGACAGATGGCAGTCCAATCTCTTCTTGAAAGCTTCCAGTGATGAAGCTCCCACAACTTCCGAAGGCAAAGCTGTTCCATTGGTTGATTGTCCTCACCGTCAGAAAATTCCTCCTTATTTCTAGGTTGAATTTCTCCTTGATCAGTTTCCATCCATTATTCCTTGTCTGGCCTTCTGGTGTTTTGGAGAATAGCCTGACCCCTTCCTCTCTGTGGCAACCCCTCAAATATTGGAAGACTGCTATCCTATCTCCCCTGGTCCTTCTCTTCACTAGACTAGCCATGCCAAGTACTTGCAACCGTTCTTCATATGTTTTAGTCTCCAGACCTTTGATAATCTTAGATAGATTCAGATTAACACAGTTGGAAGGGACCTTGTAGGTCATCTAGTCCAACACCCCCCCCCACCCAAGCAGGAGACCCTACACCATTTCTGACAGATGGCAGTCCAGTCTCTTCTTGAAAGCCTCCAGTGATGAACCTCCCACAACTTCCGAAGGCAACTTCTGTTTCATGGGTTGGTTGTTCTCACTGTCAGAAAATTTCTCCTTATTTCCAGGTTGAATCTCTCCTTTATCAGTTTCCATCCATTATTCTTTGTCTGGCCTTCAGGTGCTTTGGAAAATAGCTTGACCTCCTCTGTGTGGCAGCCCCTCAAATATTGGAAGACTGCTATCATGTCTCCCCTGGTCCTTCTCTTCACTAGACAAGCCATGCCGAGTACTTGCAACCTTGCAACTTCTTTCTCTCTACCTTCAGAGTGGCTTTACCTAGAAGTTCCTTTCTTCCATTGTATCAAGGAGAGCGTCCAAAGAAGATTGGAGCACTGAACGTTGAACATCTTCCTCCAAAATATGAGTTGATTAGGATCAGAGCTCTGCCTCTGAACAGGGCAAAAAGAAGCCAACTGAACTATAAAAGAAAGAGAGAGAGAAAAAACACGACTGCCTTTTGACATCCAATACCTTCCATTTAAGAACAATCTTGGTTCAGCGTGAAGCAAGAGCAATCAAGCAAAAATAAAGTAGACAGAATGGGAGGCCACAGGCTCTGCGCTGTTGATACTTTTATGGCCTCCAATATGTTTGAACATCTGTGATCGTAGCCCGACTGCAGTTCCAAAACCCGTAGCCAATCCATTGTGGTCTGCAGAAGATTTCTGCCTGCCAAAAGTACTCTTAGCTCGCACGTTCCTATTTCCCCAGAATCACTTTGCTCTTGTTTGTCCTTGTGATGTCCCCTGCATTTTTCTGGGCAGGTTCATCTTTCTGTTCCCCATTTGATACCAAAAAAAAAAGAGGGAGAGAGAGGTTGAGAGCTAGAAAGAGTGCAGAGAAAAGCAACAAAGATGATAAGGGGACTGGAGGCTAAACTGTACGGTGAGTACTAGGGTGGAAAGTGATCTTACTCTTGATGGAATGGAATGGAATGGAATGGAATAGAGAAAAGAAAAGAAAAGAAAAGAAAAGAAAAGAAAAGAAAAGAAAAGAAAAGAAAAGAAAAGAAAAAAGAAAAGAAAAAAGAAAAGAAAAGAAAAGAAAAAATAGAATGGAATGGAATGGATGGAATGGAATGGAATGGAATGGAATGGAATGGAATGGAATGGAATGGAATGGAATAGAATAGAATAGAATTCTTTATTGGCCAAGTGTGATTGAACACACAAGGAATTTGTCTATGGTGTACATAAAAGAAAAGATACATTTGTCAAGAATCATGAGGTACAACACTTAATGATTGTCATAGGATACAAATAAGCAATCAGGAAGCAATCAATATTAATATAAATCGTAAGGATACAAGCAACAAGTTATAGTCATACAGTCATAAGTGGGAGGAGATGGGTGATAGGAACGATGAGAAGACTAATAGTAATAGTAATGCAGCCTTAGTGAATAGTTTGACAGTGGTGAGGGAATTATAGAGCTTCCGGCGGTAGGGCGAGGGAGAGCAGAGCTCCGTCGCCCGAACCCACATTCCACGAAATTTGGAGCCCCCGACCCAAATTCTATTTCAACCTTGGGAGGGGAGACGACTAAGGAAGATCTAGGCATAGCCCAGGATCATCGGGACAATAAAATCTGTTCGATGCGAGGACTGGGCAGACCTACAAGCTCCAGGCTGTAAGATCTATCGTCGCCATTATGGTAGCGGCAACAATATAAGAGGTACCGTATGGGGAGTGAAAACCGGAGGTCAGCTGTTTAAGAAACCAGGCGCTAAGACATTCAACTGCTTGAAGACTGGGGGATTTCCCGATATACTTCTGACTTTAATAGGCGCTCTGTGTGACGGCGATTTTCGGGATAGCGATTTGCAATCTAGCACCCGATCACGAGGGAATGCTGGCCGGTCCAAAGAAGATCGATTTAACGAAGGCGAGAACTGTGAGAACTATTACCACTTAATTTTAAAGTGCCTGGCCGCCCAACAATCTTCCAGACGGGGGCTGGTTCAGTCCGAGACTTTGGTGCCTTTGCTGGGCGCGGCTGCTGCCTCCGTGAGTAGCACGACATTGTTTGTCTGGCGGCGTGACTGCCGCAACCATGATTGCGAGGCCTCTTTTAATCAAAGCAACTCTATTTGCCTGTGGGGACTTTGCTTGAGGGGACTTTTCTCATGTTTCATCTATTGCGTCAGCTGTTTATCATCTTTGCTGTGGTGTCCTCCATCTGGGACGTGGCTTCTATCATTTCGACTGGAGCAGCATTCTACATTTGGTGTTATCGGCGCCATTTTTGTTCCCACGAGGTTGCTGACGGCTGAGACCAAATATAAGGCCCTGTGTAGTCTCACGAGGACATATGTGAGGAATGCGAAAGCTTCACTAAGAACTATTACCAGCCTTGGGGTAGATGTCTGGAAGAACGGAACAGCTAATGAAAAAACTGAAAGAACTAACTTTTAAATTAGTTGGGAGGCTGGCACTTTTGCACCCCCATATATTGAAACTGTTTTTTACCCTTGTTTGTTTTATATTTTATATTTTTATCTCACCTCGGGGGGGGGGGAATTATGTATGGGTTATGTGTGTGAGCTGGATTAGGGTTGATTGGGTAGATACAAATGTAATTTTTTATAGATAAAATCTGAGGGAATGAGTGAGTCCGGGGCTGGGATCCTGCCCCCCTCTGCTGAGTGTGGAAACAGAAGCGGAGGGGGGTGCGGGACCAACCCCGGGCCCAGTATGAGTGGAGTGTATGGCCTGTCGGGAAAATGGGAGACCAGCGGGGGAGGGGAGGGGATCTCTGGTGGTAGTGGGAGCAGGAGCATTACGGTCATAACAGGGAGGGGTAGGTATGGCGGGAGCAGAGGGGTAGGCCGCTCTCGGGGAACGAGGATTTGCTGTTTACAAGCGATTCCTTGTTCTGGCCCCTCTGATATGGTTCCATCTAGCTCAGCCCGAGTACCTGGTAACCAGGGATGTCAGGGCCCCGGGCTCAAGCTGCTGCTGTTGAATGCCAGGTCGATTATGAACAAGGCCCCCCTTGTATGGGATTTAATTCTGGAAGAGGGGGCTGACCTGGCATGCATTACTGAAACCTGGCTGGGTCAGGAGGGGGGGTTCCCCTCTCCGAGATGTGCCCGGACGGGTTTTCAGTTCAGCATCAGCCGCGACCCCAGGGAAGGGGTGGAGGAGTGGCTATTATAGCTTGCCAGAACCTTTGCCCTCGAAGGAGCCCTGCCCCGGAGATTGTTGGGTGTGAGACGCTCCTTCTGAAGTTGGACTTAGGGGTTCAGGTGGGCCTTTTGCTAACGTACTTGCCTCCTAGCTGCGTTACAAAGGCCCTGCCTGTTCTGCTTGAGGCGGTTGCGGGGCTGGCGATTGAGTTCCCCAGGTTGATGGTGCTGGGGGACTTTAATCTGCCATCGCCTGGCGAAGCCTCAGGGGCAGTCCAGGAGTTCATGGCTTCCATGACAACCATGGACCTGACCCAAGTAGTTCAGGGTCCGACTCATGAGGGAGGTCACACGCTTGACCTTGTGTTTCTCTTGGGGCAGTGGAGAGATGATCTGAGGCTGAGGGGTTTAGTCACAGTACCCTTGTCGTGGTCAGATCATTTCCTTCTGAGGATGGATTTCATGGCACCACTCCTCCACCGCAAGGAGGCGGGACCGATTAAGTGGTTCCGCCCCAGGCGCCTAATGGAACTCGAGGGATTCCAGAGGGAGCTTGGGGAAATACCTGAATCCCTGGTACACAATTCGTCCGAGGCCCTTGTAGCCACCTGGAATCGGGCGGGGGCGGGGGCCTTGGATCGTATTGAGCCTTTGCGGCCTCTCCATGGTAGCGGATCCAGGAGGGCTCCTTGGTTTACCGAGGAACTCCGGGAGATGAAGCGCCAAAAGAGACGCCTAGAGCGACGATGGAGATCTAGTAAAGCTGAGTCTGACCGGACACTTTTAAGAACTTTCATTAAGTCTTACTTAGTGGCGATACGGGCGGCAAAATGTTCGCATTTTTCCGCCCTTATTGCATCCGCTGACTCCCGCCCAGCCGCCCTGTTTAGGGTGACCCGCTCCCTCCTAGCCAAGGAGGGAGGCGAAGATCCCTTGCAGGGCAGAGCTGAGGAATTTTCTCGGTTTCTGGCGGATAAAGTCACTCAGATTCGGACAGACCTGGACTCCGATTGGGCAGTGCAGGCCGAAGTGACAGGGGCAGGCCTTAGTCCTGTTATATGGGAGGAGTTTGAACCGGTGACTCCTGATGATGTAGACAAGGCCATAGGAGCGATGAGTTCCGCCACTTGTTCATTGGACCCGTGTCCCTCCTGGCTGGTTTCGGCCACCAGGGAAGTTTCACGTGGCTGGCTCCAGGCGTTGGTCAACGCTTCTCCGAGAGAGGGGTCCGTCCCGCAGCCCTTAAAAGTTGCGGTGGTGAGGCCCCTCCTCAAGAAGCCTTCCCTGGACCCAGCGGATTTAAAGAACTTCCGTCCGGTCTCCAACCTTCCCTTTGCGGGGAAGGTTGTAGAGAAAGTGGTGGCACTCCAACTCCTACGTCTGTTAGATGACACTGATTTTCTGGATCCCTTTCAATCGGGTTTCAGGCGCGGCTACAGTACGGAAACGGCTTTGGTCACCCTGATGGATGACCTCTGGTGAGCCCGGGATGGTGGTCATTCCTCCATCCTGGTGCTACTTGACCTCTCAGCAGCTTTCGATACCATTGACCATGGTATCCTTCTGCGTCGTCTCGGCGAGGTGGGAGTGGGCGGCACTGTGCTACAGTGGTTCTCCTCCTACCTCTCTGACAGGATGCAGTCGGTGTTGACAGGGGGGCAGATGTCGAGCCCTAGGCCCCTACTTTGTGGGGTGCCGCAGGGCTCGGTCCTCTCGCCCATCCTGTTTAACATCTACATGAAACCACTGGGTGAGATCATCCGACGACATGGGGTGAGGTATCAGCAATATGCTGATGATACCCAGTTGTACATCTCCACCCCGTCTCAATTCAGGGAAGCCGTCGACGTAATGTGCCGCTGCCTGGACGATGTTAGGGTCTGGATGGGGAAGAACCGGCTAAAGCTCAACCCTGACAAGACCGAGTGGCTATGGATATTGCCTCCCAAGGATTCTGTCAATTGTCCCTCCTTGGTTCTTGGGGGAGAGAAATTAACTCCCTCAGAATGGGTTCGCAATTTGGGTGTCCTCCTAGACCCACAGCTAAAATTGGAGCAACATCTTTCAGCTGTGGCTAGGGGGACCTTTGCACAGGTTCGCCTAGTGCACCAATTGCGACCCTTCTTGGAGAGGGAGGCGCTACTCACAGTCACCCACGCCCTTATCACCTCCCGGCTGGATTACTGCAATGCGCTCTAAATGGGGCTACCCTTGAAGAGTATTCGGAGACTACAATTGGTGCAAAATGCAGCTGCGCGTGCCGTGGTGGGTGTGCCCAGGTACACCCACGTAACACCTGTCCTCCGCCAGCTGCATTGGCTGCCCATTAGTCTCCGGATCCAATTTAAGGTGTTGGTCGTTACCTTTAAAGCCCTACATGGCTCAGGACCAGGCTATCTTCGGGACCGCATCCTGCCGCATACCTCCCTACGACCGGTTAGGTCCACAGAGTTGGTCTCCTCCAGGTCCCATCGACCAAACAATGTCGGTTGGCGGGGCCTAGGGGGAGAGCCTTCTCTGTGGGAGCTCCCTCCCTATGGAACCAACTCCCTCCGGAGATCAGAGCTATCCCCACCCTGCTGGCCTTCCGTAAAGCAATAAAAACTTGGCTCTTCCGGCAGGCGGGGTGAAAGTGAGACCAAGTAGATTATCTCGGGGTCTCCCCCCTTTAGTTATGAATGTTGGAGATTTTCTTTTAATTCTTATATTTTTTCTTTTTAATTGTTATATGTTTTATTGTAATGGATTTGGACATGCTGTGAGCCGCCCAGAGTCCCCCGGGAGTTGGGCGGCATACAAATCTATTAAATTAAATTAATTAATTAAATTATTTGTTTAGCAGAGCGATGGCATTCGGAGAAAAAACTGTTCTTGTGTCTAGTTGTGTCTAGTTGTGATCAAGAGCTGGTGGGAATTAATATTCCTTCCCCTTCTCCCTCCCTCTTCCCCTCTCAAAGAATGTTATGACTGGAGGTTAAAACATATGATGAACAGTTGTAGGAATTGGGTATGTCTAGTCTAACGAAGAGAAACACTAGAAGTGGAATGGTAGCCCTCCTTCCAATTTCTGAGAGGCTGTCACAGAGAAGAGTAAAGTAAAGCTGAGTCTGACCGGACACTTTTAAGAACTTGCATTAAGTCTTACTTAGTGGCGATACGGGCGGCAAAATGTGCGCATTTTTCCGCCCTTATTGCGTCCGCCGACTCCCGCCCAGCCGCCCTGTTTAGGGTGACGCGCTCCCTCCTCGCAAAGGGGGGGGGCGAAGAACCCTTGCAGGGTAGAGCTGAGGAATTTTCCCAGTTCCTGGCGGATAAAATCACTCAGATTCGGACAGACCTGGACTCCATTTGGACAGGGCAGGCCGAGATGACAGGGGCGAGTCTTAGTCCTGTTATTTGGGAGGAGTTTGAGCCTATCACTCCTGAGGATGTGGACAAGGCCATAGGAGCGATGAGCGCCTCCACTTGTTTATTGGACCCGTGTCCCTCCTGGCTGGTTTCGGCCAGCAGGGAGGTGACACGCGGCTGGCTCCAGGCTGTTGTGATCGCATCTTTGAGAGAGGGGTCCGTCCCGCAGCCCTTAAAAGCTGCGGTGGTGAGGCCCCTCCTCAAGAAGCCTTCCCTGGACCCAGCGGATTTAAAGAACTTCCGTCCAGTCTCCAACTTACCCTTCTTGGGTAAAGTTGTAGAGAAAGTGGTGTCGCTCCAACTCCTGCGGCTATTGGAGGATACTGATTATCTGGATCCCTTTCAATCGGGTTTCAGGCGCGGCTACAGTACGGAGACTGCTTTGGTCGCACTGATGGATGATCTCTGGCGAGCACGGGATGGGGGTCATTCCTCCATCCTGGTGTTACTTGACCTCTCAGCGGCTTTCGATACCATCGACCATGGTATCCTTCTGCGTCGTCTTGGGGAGGTGGGAGTGGGAGGCACTGTTTTACGGTGGTTCTCCTCCTACCTCTCTGACAGGACGCAGTCGGTGTTGACAGGAGGGCAGAGGTCGGCCCCTAGGCCCCTGGTTTGCGGGGTGCCACAGGGTTCGGTCCTCTCGCCCATCCTGTTTAACATTTACATGAAACCGCTGGGGGAGATCATCCGACGACACGGGGTGAGGTATCAGCAGTATGCTGACGATACCCAGTTGTACATCTCCACCCCGTGTCAGTTCAGTGAAGCAGTTGATGTAATGTGCCGCTGCCTGGACGATGTGAGGGTCTGGATGGGAGTGAACAGACTCAGGCTCAACCCAGACAAGACTGAGTGGCTCTGGATTTTGCCTCCCAAGGATTATGTCGACTGTCCCTCCCTGGTTCTCGGGGGAGAAAAATTGACTCCCTCAGAACAGGTCCGCAATTTGGGTGTCCTCCTAGATCCACAGCTAAAATTGGAGCAACATCTTTCAGCTGTGGCTAGGGGGACCTTTGCACAGATTCGTCTTGTGCACCAATTGCGACCTTACTTGGAGAGGGAGGCTTTGCTCACAGTCACTCATGCCCTTGTCACCTCACGGCTAGACTACTGTAACGCGCTCTACATGGGGCTACCCTCAAAGAGCATCCGGAGACTCCAACTGGTACAGAATGCAGCTGCGCGAGCTGTAGTGGGTGTACCGAGATACACCCACGTAACACCTATTCTTCGCCAGCTGCATTGGCTGCCAATTAGTCTCCGGTCGCAATTTAAGGTGTTGGTCGTTACCTTTAAAGCCCTACATGGCTCAGGGCCAGGTTACCTTCGGGACCGCATCCTACCACATACCTCCCTACGACCGGTTAGGTCCCATAGAGAGGGCCTCCTCCGGGTCCCATCGGCCAAACAATGTCGGTTGGCGGGGCCACGGGGGAGGGCCTTCTCTGTGGGAGCCCCGTCCCTCTGGAACCAACTCCCACCAGAGATCCGGACTATCCCCACCCTGCTGGCCTTCCGTAAAGCCATAAAAACTTGGCTCTTCCGGCAGGCGGGGTGAATAGGAAGATCAGATTCCCCCCTTGAATGTTGTTTTTATAATTGTTTTATCTATGCCTTTTAATTTTAAATTATGATAATTGTTTTTATTGTACGCTTCTTATTCTGTTGTACGCCGCCCTGAGTCCCACGGGATTGGGCGGCCTATAAGAACGTCTATTAAATTAAAATTAAATTAAATTAAGAGGGAACAACCTATTCTCCAAAGCACCTGAGGGTAGAACAAGGAGAAATGGATGGAAGATTTAGGTTGGATCTCTCTTTAATGATCCATCCGCTATTCTTGTCCTACCATCAGATTCTTTAGAGCCGGGGTCTCAAAGTCAAGGACTGCGGGCCGCATCTGGCCCATGGGGTGCTTAGATCTGGCCCACGGGGCTGCCCTGGAAACAGCAAAGGATCGGCCTGTGGTGCCTCTGCCAATGAAAATGGAACTCAGGAGGGGCACACGCAACCCTCCCAATCTCCGTTTTTTCTGGCAAAGGGTTGCAGGAGGCCGTTGCAGCCGAAAACATACCTCAGGAGCCCATTTTCGCTGGCAGAGCACTCGGGCCACCATAGGCGCCCCCGACACAAGTGACATCAAGCTGGCCATGCCCACCCTGGCCATGCCCACCCCAGCCCGCTGAGGTCAAACACAAGCCAGATGTGGCCCTCAATGAAATTGAATTTGACAGCCCTGCTCTAGAGCAGAGGTCTCCAACCTTGGCAACTTTATGAGGGTGTGGACTTCAAATCCCAGAATTCCTCAGCCAGCCATGCTGGCTGAGGAATTCTGGGAGTTGAAGTCCACACCTCATAAAGTTGCCAAGGTTGGAGACCTCTGCTCTAGAGGATAGGTTAGACTCCTTCTTCTCTGTGGCAGCCCCTCAAGTACTGGAAGATTGCTATCGTATTAGTTACACATGTGCACACCCCTTGCAGTATATACACTGTTCCTTTAAAGAAGCAGCCTTACATTTTATTTTAGTTATAAATATTGGCTTTACTGGAATGCTTGTTAAGTCATTGATGTGTTTACAGTATTTATTTTATGAACTCCCCACAACCGTCCCTTGCAAATTCTACAGAATTGACCATTTACAGGAATACAAAACCACAAAACAATCATAACCAGCATTAGAATAATAAGGAATAAGGATTGTGGGTAGCTGCAAATTTAATATTTAATATTCCTATTATTAGAATAAGAGTCCCTAGGGAGTTGGGCGGCATAGAAATGGAAGAAATAAATTTAATGTTGAGGCTATCCAACTTTAAAACTCTAAAAAGACTCTGTGTGACTCTCTGTTGACTTGTCTGGAATGGTATAGGGCAGTGATGGCGAACCTATGGCATGCGTGCCACAGGTGGCACGCGGAGCCATATCTGCCGGCACGTGAGCCATTGCCCTAGCTCAGCTCCAGCATGCATGTTCGCACCGGCCAGCTGATTTTTGGCTCACGTGGAGGCTCTGGAAGGGCGTTTTCGGCCTCTGGAAGGCCTCTGGGGGGGGGCGGGAGAGGGCGTTTTCGCCCTCCCCAGGCTCTAGGGAAGCCATGGAGCCTGGGGAGGGCGAAAAACTGACCTACCGGGCCCACCCAAAGTCGGGAAATGGGGGAGCAGGGGGGATTGTATGCACATGCATGGGGTGTAGGGCAGCATTGAATTATGGGTGTGGGCACTCAAGTGTGTGCAATAGCACGCGTGCGCGCGCTTTCGGCACCCGAGGAAAAAAAAGGTTTGCCATCTACTGGTATAGGGTATCCCGCTTGTGCAGGGGGTTAGACTAAAAGACCTCCAAGGTCCCTTCCAACTCTGTTATTTTGTTATTTTTCTGACTTGTAACAATAGGATAATTGTTAATATACAAAGGAAAACATGACCACTCAGACTTTAGAACTGAGACAGGTCTTGCAGAAGATTGGAAGGATGCATTGCTACATATCTGATATCAATGACAATCTCTGTAAAGTCAGTTGAAATTTTCCCGGATTCATAAATGGTCCTCCTTAATTGAGTTTTCTACAGATCCTGGAGGCCATAATATCTTAATAGCGTGAAACCGAACAATCTGGAATGTTATTCATGGAACCACAGGTTGTACCCTTATCCAGTGGTTCCAGATGTCAGCAGTAATTGAGTTTTCTTTCTCTACTGGAGAATTCCTCCACTTCCCATTGAATCACTGCAGGATGTAAAGCGATAAGTAATAGGAGGCAGATACAATTTGAACATATCATTACTGAATAATACACCCAGAGGTGGTATTCAGCCGGTTTGGACAGGTTCAGGCGAACTGGTAGTAGTGACCTGTGGGTGGGCCCGGTGGGCCTGCCCCCGCCCCCCCAGCCCCGGTGCTATGCCATCCTATTTATTTATTTTTTATTTATTTTATTTTATTTGTTTGTCAAACATGTAGAAGCTAGTAGGTATTGGTATAAACATAAACATTAGCAAAGTAGGTACAGGTAAATTAGGCAGTAGGACAGGGACGGTAGGCACAATGGTGCGCTTATGCACGCCCCTTACAGACCTCTTAGGAATGGGGAGAGGTCGACTGTAGACAGTCTAAGGTTAAAGTTTTTGGGGTTTGGGGAAGAAACCAGAGTCAGGTAGTGCATTCTAGGCACTGACCACTCTGTTGCTGAAGTCAAATTTTCTGCAGTCGAGTTTGGAGCGCTTTACATTAAGTTTGAATCTATTGTGTGCTTATGTATTGTTGCGGTTGAAGCTGAAGTATTCATTGACAGGTAGGACATTGTGGTAGATGATTTTATGAACTACATTTAGGTTAGATCGAAGGCGACGAAGTTCTAAGCTATCTAAGCCCAAAATTTCAAGTCCGGTGGAATAAGGTATTCTGTTGCGAGCAGAGAAGTGGAGGACTCTTCTTGTGAAATATTTCTGGACTCTCTCGATTGTATTGATGTCTGATATGCAGTGCGGGTTCCAGACAGGTGAGCTGTATTCAGGTGAGCTGCATTCAAGAATTGGTCTAGCAAATGTTTTGTATGCTCTGGTTAGCAGTGTAATATTACTAGAGAAGAAGCTATGCAAGATTAGATTAATAACTCTTAGTGCCTTTTGGCAACGTTGTTACAGTGGACTCTGGCATTTAGGTCATTAGATATGAGTACTCCAAGGTCCTTGACAGAGTGAGGGTCATCTACAAGGTTGTGTCCTCTAAGCTTGTATTTTATGTTCTGATTCTTTTTGCCAATGTGTAGGACAGAGCATTTATTGGTTGAGATTTGAAGTTGAGATTTAGCCACATTTTCAAGCCGCGTGCCTGCATGCAAGCCGTGCGCATGAGCAAAGTGCATGCACAGAAGTGAACCGGTAGGAAAATTATGAGAATCCTACCTCTGAATACACACATCTTGAAGAGTATTTCAATGGAGACTACCAGGAGTTTCCAGAAAAGTTTGTTTGACTAAGAAAACTTTCCAGAAGATGAAAAAAAAGCAAATCCTGTCCTTAATTCTTTCAAAATCTATATAAACATGTCCATGAAGTCACCAGAAGTTGAGATGGGCTTGAAAGAGACTTTAATTTTTTCAAAAAAAAAATTAGGGACAGCCATAACGAGATCATCTTAGTGCACAAACACAACCAGATGTTATTTTTTTGACATAACATTGATTTTTTTTCCTCCAGGGAAACCTACATTCATGTGTTCTGTAAAACTGCCAAAATTAGATTTTGGAGGATGGGATTCAGCATGATGCATATCAGGCTTGATATCTACTGTTTATTTCTAATGCCCAACCGAAACAGATCCACTGATTCTTTTTTAAGAAAAATGGGAGCGTCTGCTGTTGACATTGAGCTGGCTGAAAAATGGAATGTATTAACAGAATAACAGAGTTGAAAGGGACCTTGGAGGTCTTCTAGTTCAACCCCCTGCTCAGTCAGGAAGCCCCATACCATTTCAGAAAAAATGTTGTCCAGTCTCTTCTTAAAAACCTCCAGCGATGGAGCACCCACAACTTCCGGATGCAAGTCATTCCACTGATCCACTGTTCCCACTGTTAGGAAATTTCTCCTTATTTCCAAATTGCTTCTCTCCTTAACTATTTCCATCCATTTTTTCTTGTTCTGCTTTCAGCTGCTTTTATAATAATAATAATAATAATGGTATTTTTAAAAATCTAATAAATAATAAATAAATAAACTCTGTCCTAAACAGCTTTTGAGCTTCGTGTCAGCAAAGCAAAGAGGGAGGGGGAGGGGGAGAGGATCTTGTTTGTGTGTGTTTGTGTGTGTTTTTGTGTGTGTTTATGTGCATATGTGCATACATGTATATATGTATACTAGTAGCTGGATACCCGTACTTCACTATGAAACTATGTGATCGGGCTTGATAAATTGACAGTTAAAGCTTGAAAATTAATGAGTAGTTACGATCGGGCTTGATACATTGACAGTTAAAGCTTGAAAATTTATGTAGAATCAGAGCATCAGAGTGTGTTAATATAAGGCAACTGGCAGTTGGAACAGAGTTCTTTTCAGGTGGGGAGGGGGAGTAGAACATCTAACTCCTTAGCATCAGATCGTGTTAATATAATACTGTATAAGAAATACTAATGATCTGATGGTCATTTCTTAGTGAGCACCTAGAAGCCAAGAGGAACATAAGTTTCAAGTTTGTAGGCTTTACAGTTCTGGAGATTTCGTGATGAGTGAGTGGTATTTGGCTTTTCTAAATATAGATATATGAAAACCAGCTTTGCTAAAAGTAAACTTTCTTCCTTCAAAAACCATCTCCACCCTTCTTGAGTAGAATGGTCTTGTTGGGTTCACAGGTAGCTTTCTGAACATCTGAAATTTAGAATATGTTCTATCCCAAATGGGCCAATCTTGTGAAAATTCCTTTTGCTATCTTCAAAGCGCATGCATGCATCACTGGTTGGAAATTTTGCTCCAATCAAAATTTGAAGATTGCGCAAATAGGAAGGAATTTCTTTCCTTTTAAATCTCACCCTCTAATCCCGAGACGATGGTCTTAGGGTAGAAAATGCCATGGCTCTCTCCAGTAAGAGCATTTAGGTTTATCAAAGAGAGTAAGAGCTAGAAAGAAATTCCCACTTTCCCCCTTTTTGGGGGGGAAAAAAAGCAATTTTGTGAAGTCCTTGGGACTAATGCAGAGAAATCCCACCACAGCTTTTATCTCTGAGGTACCGTTGAAACACAGTGGAGAAAATAACCAGAGAAAGCAAGGTAATAAAACTGAAACTGTGAAATACTAAATAAATTTATGTCTCAGCTTTGGTTAGTTCTGAATTGGCTACAAATAAGAATCTGAAGATGATTTAACACTGCCCTCAATGCATCATGGCCGTGGCTTCAAGAAAAGTAAACACATCTGTCTTTTGATGGAATATCTAACAGGTGGAAAAGTCTCTAAATCTAAGATAAATACTTCAGCAACAACAAATATAAAGATGGTAGCCAAGCAAAAGGAGAAAACACCTATCTAACAACAGTTTTAAGTCTGTACAGGGCCAAAATCTCATTAAATAATTTATCATGGAAAGAAGACCCAAGAGTTAAGGAATAAAAGGCTTGGTATGGAGCCCAAAGATACCTTCCATGGTCCTTGAGAGATTTCTGGATCATACCTACCATAAACTCAGTCATCAAAACCAAAAGTCATGGATAATGAGATCTGTAATTCAGAAATCTTTGGCCGGTCAAATTTTCCTCAAACTTGCACCGAGACAACATCCTGGTTTATATTGCACCAAATTGTACAACATGTGTTTATTTAGTTCTGACTGAACGAATTTTGTGACTTGTTTCCTAAAGAAGCCATGGTTTATTGCAATGTGTGAAAGCCCCCCCCCTTTCCCTCCCTCAAATTGGAGAGCATTTCAAAAATTGGTATAAAATTTCCCCTGTTTTAATGTGAGATTCGTAAGAGATGGGTGTGTATGATTCACATCTCCGCAGTATTCTCCAAAGTATTAAGCAAATGGTTGGATGCATTTCTCGTTTTCCTTTTGAAGGAAAGAGAGAGAAAGGGAGGGAGGGAGGGAAGGAGAGGGAGGGAAGGAGGGAGGGAGAGAGAAGCTCGATTTTTTACATTAGAAAAGTGAACAGATCAAGATTTGTTGGTAATCAGGCAGCATACAAATGTAATTTATAGCTGGTTGCACAATCAGCCAGGTGCTTGGGCTGGATTTGGTATTTTTACCCACCTTTTGGGTCTTTCCCAAAGACCTAGATAGGCAGATGTGGTTGTTGGATGATGTAAGCCATGGTTAGAATGCAGTATTGCAAGCTAACTCTGCCCACAGCCTGGAGTTCAATTCTGACTGGCTCAAGGTTTACCCATCTTTCCGAGGTGGGTAAAATGAGGACCCAGATTGTTGGGGGCAAGAGGCTGACTCTTGTAAACCGCTTAGAGAAGCAAGTAAAGCGCAGAAGCATTTGCACATGTGCAGAGGGTTTTTTTTGCAACCGGAGGACCAGTTCGGGAGCATGGACCACTGCTCATCGCTGCCGGTTCGATGAGCGGTGGTAAATTTCCACTATCAGTTCAAAATAACTGGTCCGAACTGGCAGGAACCGACCACTGGATAGATAGTGGCATTGACCCAATGAACATGAATTTGGGCAAACTTTGGAAGACAGAGATGGACAGGAGAGCCTGGCTTGCTATTGACCACGGGGTCACAAAGAGGTGGACACCACTTAGCAACTGAACAACAACCACAACAACAACAACAACCCAAAAACTTCAGTCATGCCCCTAAGAAGCTGGCAACTAGAGTATATATTTTTCAATATCTCAAGCAGGGGTGGGTTTCAGCAGGTTATGACCAGTTCTGGAGAACCAGTAGCGGAAATTTTGAGTAGTTCGGAGAACTGGTAAATACCACCTCTGACTGGCCCCGCCCCCATCTATTATCTGCCTCCTGAGTCCCAGCTGATTGGGAGGAAATGGGGATTTTGCAGTAACCTTCCCCTGCCATGCCCACCAAGCCACACCCACCAAGGCACACCACACCCACCAAGCTCACCCACAGAACCGGTACTAAAAAAATTGAATCCCACCACTGATCTCAAGGGATCTTTGCCCCTTTTACCAAGCAGCTCTCTAGCCATTGCATTTTCCACCAAAAACAACCTAAGCAACCCAGAACACATTGCGATAGACAAAACACGACACAACTAAAATATGGATAACTTCCTTAAAGTCAGGAAAGTTCAGGAAAGAGAGTTTAGGAAAGAGAGTATCTCAGCATCAACCATAAGTAGATGACAACCATCCTTTCCATAACCACAACTTGACATCTGGAGATCAAGGAGTTTCTCCCAAACTGCAGTCTACCCGGGCATAAGAGAGCTTCAGCAATATCCATGAACAGCATTCCAGGTTTTCATGAGACCGCTCCAAATGGGATGTTCTTTCTATAAAGAAACCAAACTCATCCCTGTCAAACACAATAATGAGAGAGGGAATCTCAGAAAGCTCTCATGTGTTGGCTGGATGTAGCCTTTGCAAGCAGGTGAAATCAATTTATGGGTTAGATGCCAGTTATGGCTTATGAACAAATGTCAAGGATTCTCCGGAGCCTAATTTCACACTCCCCTCTTCCACCCCACAAATCTTGACTATTGACTTCACCTGTCAGCTTCCATTTGAGGGCAAGGGTGGGTGGGAATGTGTGCTAAGTTCTTACAAGAACATTTCTTACACATCAGACAAACCATCATCATCATCATCATCATCATCATCATCATCATCATCATCATCGTCATATTTTGAGCATTCCGCAAGACCTCACTTGGAAGACATTACATCTGCTTATTAACATGACAATAACTACTCCATTGTTAAGTTTAGACAAACAGGAAATACTGCTGGGAATTTAGAAATATTTCACCATAAATCTGGATCTACTGATGAACTTTGTAAATGGAATGGAATATGTCAAAATGACTCTGGAACTGAACGAGAAGGAGGACTCGAAATTCTACGAAGTTTGGAATATATTTTATATATGTTTTTCTGTTGTGTTATCCTGGTGTACCCAAATATGGGAGAGAAAGCATCACAGCTTCTATTTTTGCCTTTCAGCCCCTCACTGGGACCGTCCAGGCTGTTTTTTACATAGCCGACACACTAATCTATATGTGTAGGATTTTTTGCTGATAAATGAAAATAAAGGGAGACTAAAGGGAGACTAAAGGCAGCCGGCCCGGGTTCAAATCCCAGTAAAGGGTATGGCTATCTGACGAGAGCAAAATAAGCTCGAAATAGATCTATAATAGTCTCCCTTTATTTTCATTTATCAGCAAAAAATCCTACACACACACACACACACACACACACACACACACACACACACACACACACACACACACACATATATATACAGTATATATATATATGTGTGTGTGTGTGTGTGTGTGTGTGTGTGTGTGTGTGTGTGTGTGTGTATATATATATATCGTATATATATATATCGTGTTTCCCCGAAAATAAGACCCTGTCTTATATTTTTTTTGAACCCTGAAATAAGCGCTTGGCCTTATTGCCATGCACTCAAAAGCCCGATTGGGCTTATTATCAGGGGGTGTCTTATTTTGGGGGAAACAGGGTATATATATACAGTATATATATATATATATATATATATATATATATATATATATATATATATATATATATATATATATATATATATATATATATATATATATATATGTGTGTGTGTGTGTGTGTGTGTGTGTGTGTGTGTGTGTGTGTGTGTGTGTGTGTGTGTGTGTGTGTGTGTGTGTGTGTGTGTGTGTGTGTGTGTGTGTGTGTGTGTGTGTGTGATTTCATTATTAATAAATTGGATGAGCAAGTATGAAGTATAATGTTGAAGAGAAATAATGGAAAGATGAATATTATTTGTATAACATACAGTATATAGCATATAAGCTTAATATATACCGTTGATACTGACACCGTAAGATAAACTTAGAATGACTGTTAGCATAGACAGTATTGTTTTGTTATTTTTGATAATATTGTGTTTTGTTTTGTTTTGTGTTTTGTATTTGTTTTATTTGTTTATTTGTTGTACAGTTTGTGCTTTTATTTCGGTGTTGTTTTTAAATGTATATAAATTTAATAAAAACTATTTTTTTTAAAAAAGGAATAGAATGTATCAATTAATCAATCAATCAATTCAATTCAATCCAATCAATTCAGTTTATTACAATCATAGACCAGAGACCAGAACAAATAAAAACATTCAGTAAATATACAATTGAAAATTCTAGAATAAAATAATAAATAATAGATAAAAAATCTATGATAAAATCCAGTCTGTCAATTACATATGGTCTAACTATACTAAAATTATAAAAAATGGATTGTATGTCAGAAGGGAAGAAAAGCCAGCAAAAGCAAATAAAAAATAAAAATAAAAATAAATCAAGCCTGCGAAAATGTTAAGGAGTTTTCTATCAACAATCATATTTGGAGGGGGATCACACGGAAAATTTTGTTTGGTTTTTGGCGTAGAGTGTTGTGGCAACCCAGCCATTTCGATTTATAAACTGGAGTTTATGGCTCAACATATTGTAAAACTCAACCAAGTGTGAATTATTCAGCAAAAAGTAATTGAGCAAAGCCTAGGTTAGCATGATGTATACATCCAATGTTGAAATCTGGAGATGTATTAATTTTCTTCCAAACTAGATTCAGAACAGAGCTATTCATGTTTCTAAACCTCAGCCCAAAATAAAGATTGGTTTTGTAAGCCCCTCGTTTCCATATTATTGGCTTCAAATAAAATCCAAGCCAAAGAGAAATTCGTGGTTTTGTTCCTTCTCTTCCTTTCTCTGATTTCCATTTCCATCTCCTGGGTCCATACCTGCTACTGAAGGCTCTCAAGGGCTTGTTGAGTGTGTTTCTCTGCTTTTAAGATGGTTACTACAGAATGAACAGCCATGTAGGAATTGCATGGGGAGAAAGAAAGAAAGAAAGAAAGAAAGAAAGAAAGAAAGAAAGAAAGAAAGAAAGAAAGAAAGAAAGAAAGAAAGAAAGAAAGAAAGAAAGAAAGAAAGAGGCAGGAGAGAGAGAGTGTGTCACAGTGTGAATATTGTCAGTTGTATGTCTATGCAGGGTGATACACCCCTATCTAATATTATGGTATATTCCAATACAAGCAGGACACGTGATATGATGTGTACGCATGTCTACATTCCTAATCCACCATTAATTTTCTTCTGCCTTAGCTCTTGACCTGAATGGTCGTGTTTCTTAGCAAAGATGTAATTATTCAGGATTTAATGTTTTTGTACTGAAATAAATATTTTCTATTAGACATTTAATCTCGGTTTTATTTCTAACTGTCTGAATTCCAAGTAAAGATCCAAAACGTCGCCTCTATGAGATTTTATTCTCATCCTAACAGAAAGAGAGAGAGAGAGAGAGAGAGAGAGAGAGAGAGAGAGAGAGAGAGAGAGAGAGAGAGGGAGGGAGGGAGGGAGGGAGGGAGGGAGGGAGGGAGGGAGGAAGGAAGGAAGGAAGGAAGGAAGGAAGGAAGGAAGGAAGGAAGGAAGGAAGGAAGGAAGGAAGGAAGGAAGAGGGCAGGGCAGGGCAGGGCAGGGCAGGGCAAAAAATGGGCCTACCGGAGGTTCTGTAATTCCAGAAACGGGCCTGTTTCCGGCCTCCGGAGCGCCTCTGGAGCCCGGGGGGAGCTGTTTTCACCCTTCTGGAGGCTCGAGGAAAGCCTCCAGAGCCTTGTGAGGATGAAAACGCCACCCCCCCCATGGTGCAGGTGGCTGACTAGGCCATGCCCACCATGGCCACACCCACCCAGCAAACCCTTTGCTAAAGGATCTGAAGCCCACCCCTGGTAACAATGATCCCATCACTTCTCATTCTGTGCCGAGAGTCTGAGAGAAGATCATGATTTAAAAAGAAAGAGTATGGCTTTTTAAGATGCCCACTTCCTTCGCTATCGTCCTCGGGGAGATAGGACAGCTCTTTCCAAGTATCTAAAGAGATTGAATTCAGCAGCCCAAATGAATCCTGCCATCTGCCTGGAACTCATAAAGTTATAAAGCCGTAAAACTTAAGCAGTTCCAGGGATCTCGACCTCATCCAAGTGACTTTAGGAATCACATTTCCTTAATGATAGCACAGTCTTACTGCGCCCTACAAACTAATTTGCATGCCGTGTGTAATCACAAGAAAAAGAAGCAAATTAGTTTTCTTGTAAGGTAGTTTTCCAGCTGTTTCAGTAGAGACAATGGTCTTCTAAAGCCAGAAAACCAAAGGCTGGGAGATGATGAATAAGATGGCAGAAAACATCTTGGAAATGTGCCTGATTTTGAATGTAAATGAGATAGTGCCTCCAATAAAGGTAATAAAGACAGGACTTTGAAAATCAAATCAAATTGATTTGACTTTGATCATGATCATCGTTTAATGATCCCATAATCCCTTGCCGGGTGGAGTCTGGGCAACTGAATGGAGCTAGCAGAGAGTTTAATGGCTGGATGCCCTTCCTGTCACCATCTGCCTCTACCTAGGATCGAACTCACAGCCTCCTGATTGTGAGGCGAGAGCTCCACCTCTAGGCCACTGCACCACTCTATTGATTTGACTTTGATAATGCAAATAAAGCAAACAAACAAACAAATAAAAAACAAATAAGAGACCCGGACTATCCCCACTCTGCTGGCTTTCCAAAAAGCCATTAAAACATGGCTTTTCCTGCAGGTGGGGGGGACAGCGTAATTCCATCTGAGCCTACCCCCCAAGTATGTATGTGTCGAATGGATGTTGTTGTTTTAAATAATTGTTTTTAAATTTTTGTATTTGTTTTTAAACTTCATGTAATTTTTTGTTTATTCTTGTATTTCTCCTTGCTGTAAGCCGCCCTGAGTCCTTCGGGAGTTGGGCGGCATATAAGAATAACAAAATAAATAAATAAATAAATAAAACAAATAAATTAACTACTCCAGTTCTATGACTATTTCACTTTTGGCCTCTCTCCATTGTTGTCACACCTTCCCCAGTCTGATCCCTTAGGGAAGTAAAACCCTCGACTCCCTTTGAAGTGAAAAGGCATTTTTACTAAGAGATGCTGATTGCAGGAGAGTCGAGGGGAATCTAAAATTCCCACACGCCAATACAGAACTAAAACCCCTGGTTTCCCCAAGCCCTCCCACCGTGGTCCATCCGTGTGTAGCCAATCCAGCACCATCAAGATGTAGAGTAGAGTAGAGTAGAGTAGAGTAGAATAGAATAGAATAGAATAGAATAGAATAGAATAGAATAGAATAGAATAGAATGGAATGGAATGGAATGGAATGGAATGGAATGGAATGGAATGGAATGGAATGGAATGGAATGGAATAGAATAGAATAGAATAGAATATTGGAATGAAGAATAGAATAGAATAGAATAGAATAGAATAGAATAGAATAGAATAGAATAGAATAGAATAGAATAGAATAGAATAGAATAGAATATTGGAATGAAGAATAGAATAGAATAGAATAGAATAGAATAGAATAGAATAGAATAGAATAGAATAGAATAGAATAGAATAGAATAGAATTCTTTATTGGCCAAGTGTGATTGGACACACAAGGAATTGTCCTTGGTGCATATGCTCTCAGTGTACATAAAAGAAAAGATACATTTGTCAAGAATCATGAGGTACAACACATAATGATTGTCATAGGGTACAAATAAGCAATCAGGAAACAATCAATATTGATATAAATCGTAAGGATACAAGCAACAAGTTATGTTGTTTATGGGAAACTCAGAGGTGTTTGGGCTGGTGAAATTCCACACTTAGGGCAAACGGCCATGAAGATGCCAGCACCATTACGAATCAGATTCCAAACCGCTCTGTTCTTCCTCAAGTGTCAATTCCCCCCAATTTCACATCATAAAGGTATACAGCAATCAATCAGTCAATCCGAATAGAGCTGGAAGGGACCTTGGAGGTCTTCTAGTCCAGCCCCCTGCTCAATCAGGAGTTCCTATACCACCTCAGACTAGTGACTGTCCAGTCTCTTCTCAAAAACCTCCAGTGATGAATTCTTCTCAAACACCTCCACCCACAATGTCTGAAGGCAAGTTAATTGTTCTCACTGTTAGGAAGTTTCTCCTTAATTCCAGGTTGCCTCTCTCCCTGATTAGCTTCCATCCATCATTTCTTGTCCTGCCCTCTGGTGCTTTGGGGGAAAAAAAAAGCTGACCTCTTCTTCTCTATAGGAGCCTCTCAAATACTGGAATGCTGCTATCATGTCACCCCTAGTCCTTCTTTTCTCTAGACTAGCCAAACTCAAATCCTGCAACCGTTCTTCGTAAGTTTTAGTCTCCAGTCTCTTAGTCTCTTAATCATTGTCCTTTGTTCCTCCCTCCCTCTCCTTTTGTTGACAGAATGTCGGCAAGGCGCCAAGACGAAGCTGGTGTTTCTGACAATTGTCATGTCATATGGAGAAACAGATGGCAGGGAGGGAGTAAAAATGGTAGCCCCATTCTTGCTTCTATGGGTTTTTCTTTTATACTTTCACTCTGGCTTGGGCAGTGGGGAAGAAACAAAACTGAAGCCGTGATAACTTTTACATTTCCCTTGTTGTTACTAGGAGAAGTACAAGGTGGTTAGGGGTGTATGGGGTGTTCGGGGAGGGGTAGCACCTCTGGTGTAGGGGCATGTCGTGTCCTTTTATGGCAGCTCATTTTAGGGCAGCTTTTAGGGCAGCTCGTTCACCTTTGGTCCCCACCTGTCACTCAGCTCTCACCTGTGGTTCCTAGCAGCTGTAGCATGCGCAGCGGCCACACCCCGGGCAACAGCTTCGACAGGCTGGCCAAACCAGGTTGAGAGTAGCCATTGGGTCATTGACCTTCGGTGAGATAGGGACTTGTCTATCCCGAGCATGTGAAGTCAGATTCCAGCGGACTGAGCGGATGAAATCTACTAGAATAGGACAACGGTCATGAAGGCGGTCTCTGCAAGCGATGTGGTATGCTAAGAGCACGGCAAGACACGAAAGACCCCTTGGTCAACCACTGCGCCCAGCCCATCTCCAACTGTCTCGACTCTTGTCCTGCTATTTGGAGCAAGATGGAATCTGGGAAGAGAGAGTGAGGCTGACTATGCACACCTCTCCCTCACTTTAATCCAATTCATGTGCAAGTCTTGACATCCCCCCCCATGTCCTGTGAAAGGTCCTGTGGCAATGGGCGAGTGACAAAGCAGCAGGTGTGGATACACTGGGAGCTGTAGCTGCGGACCTGCATTCAGGCGACTCAGGTCTATGATAGAAGTTAAGGTCCTCTTCGAATACGATGGACGAATATCAATCATCACAAGGCGGTTATTTCCAGACTTCTTAACTGGGAGAAGAAGGACTGGATTGCTTGCCTCGTTGAGAAGCGGATCAATGTGCTTATGGATGAGGACCCAACCATAGTGTCAGAGTATAATCAACTTTTTTAAAAAAAAGTAATGAGAAAAATGGATTCGGACAACAGTATCACAATTGGCCTGATTTCCCTAATGATCCCGAATTATATCATTATGCATGTTCTTCTCACACTTACTAATCCCGGTGTCAATTTTTCATTATATGCCGACTCTGGTTCAAAGTGATAAGTAATAGAGATCAGCTGCCTCATACTATATCTTTGTACTTAAGTCTGGTAAAATGGAAATGGTCTATTAATTCTCTTAATAAATTTAGAGATGGGATTTTGTTTTCCCTCAGCAAAATCTGTCTTTGATTAGCTAACAAAGTGCCATGAAGACTTGCCAAGCTCGTTCTGCTGAATGAAGCTGAATCAGAGCCAGCAAGATGAAACATCTCTAATTAGCTCAGAGTGGAATTTGAATTCAAGGGTTTGGAGGTAGTCTTCGATACGCAGACAAATGGCATATTCCTCCAGGATTTAGGGCACGGGTGAAATCCAGCAGGTTCTGACAGGTTCTGGAGAACCGGTAGCTGAAATTTTGAGTAGTTCGGAGAACCAGCAAATACCACCTCTGGCTGGCCCCAGAGTGGGGTGGGAATGGAGATTTTGCAATATCCTTCCCCTGCCACGCCCACCAAGCCACGCCCACAGAACTGGTAGTAAAGAAATTGGATTTCACCACTGATTTAGGGTGTAAAATAGGGTGAAAAACCCAACTGGCTATATGAATCCTGCCTTTCTTCTTGTCCCATACTCTGAATGGGACCAATGTAGGAAGGGAGAAAGGGAAACAGAAGACTAGCTATAAAATGAGAGAGAGCTAGATCCCACTGGAATGTAAGGCATAAATTAACATTTCTATTGAAGGCAGACTCTCCTCCCCTGGTAAGGGCTATCACTCGCTATCTCAATAGGATGACAGCAATACGAGCCAGCTACATTGAAAAGAATTTCATTGATTGTAAGAAAGATGAGCTGAGTTAGAGACGAGATATTTTATTTGGGTTATCTAGTTTTAGAAATTTAGTTATTGAATTTTAATATTGTTTAATTTTGATGTCATGTACCTGTACATATATTTTTGTACGGTTGTTTCTATACCTGTTTGTTCTGTTTTTCTTTTTTTGAAAAGGCCTTCGGGCTATTCACTAAATGTACATTCAAGAGAGAGAGCTAGGAGGAATGGAGCATTGTTTCAAACTTGCTCAATTGCTGCTTGATCTGGGATTGGAGAAACAGAGCAGGGCAACCATCAACTTAGCTGAAAAGTAATCCACTTTATATATGCATTAACTATTGGGAGGCAGCAACAATGGAGCCAACAAGGAACCCGTTTGGTGTATTGATTAAGGCAGTGATTTAGGCATGAAAGCCAGATGGGTGACTTTGGGCCAATCACAAGGAGACTGGGAGTTCTAGTCCTGCCATAGGCATGAAAACCAGCTGGGTGACTTCGGGCCAATCACTAGGAGACTGGGAGTTCTAGTCCTGCCATAGGCATGAAAGCTGTCTAGTGATTTTGGGTTAAACTCAGCCCAATTATTCTCCAAAGCACCAGAAGGGCAGGACAAGAAACAATGGATGGAAACTAATCAAAGAGAGAAGCAACCTAGAATTCAGCAGACACTTCCTAACAGTGAGGACAATTAACCAGTGGAACAGCTTTCCTTCAGGAATCATGGACGCTCCATCACTGGAGGCTTTTTAGAAGAGACTGGACGGTCTCTTATCTAAAATTTAATAGGTTCTCCTGCTTGAACAGGGGGCTGGACTAGAAGACCTCCAAGGTCCCTTCCAGCTCGTTCATTCTAAGAATTTTACCAATCCACCTTACAGGGTTCTTGTTGTAGGGAAACTAGGAGGAGGAAGGAGTATTATGTATGTTCCCCATCTTGAGTTACTACTGAAGTGATGTGGGATAAAAATCGAATGAATAAAAAAATAAAATAAATAAAGAATGACTCAGAGAGGCACACAAGAGAGATGCAAGCAATGTCTCTTTACAAACTCGGTTAATAGCATTCAATATGTCATCTACCTGAATGGTTTCTATTCTGGCTGATAAAGAACTGGGCCAAGGTGAATCAGCCTGGATTAGTTCTGAAGCAGAGATTTGAGATTCAAAGAGGATACAGTATGATTATATTTGAATTGAGTTGGCAGGGTGATAGTCGAGGACAAACAGCCTTGATTCAAACCATTTCAAGATTTCAACTTTGATTTCAAAAAGAAAGGTGTATTTGTAACTCTAATGGGGATGCACCAAAATATCTGCAGCTGCCTCATTTGGGGAGGTACAATTGGATGAAAAAGAGCAGGGATGGTAGAACGTTGAAAAGGATGTTTAAATTTCAGTTTGCTCTTGAAGGGTTTCACAAAAGTATATTTTTGAAAGTGTCTATTTTAAAGAAGAGATAGACAGCCTTATCAACTTCCAAATTATCCAGCAAACCATTGATAGAAAGCCACAGTTGAACCAATGGTCAAAATGCCCTCCCCCGAAATCAAGTTGAGCACAACTCCATGAACATCAATATGGTTTCTTAGCAACAATATAGAAATGGTTTCCCACTGCCATTTTCAGGTTTTTTTAAAAAATACCCAGTCTAGCCTGCAATTCTGATATTTTCTGCTAATCTCCCACTCCAATACTAGCCAGACCTGATCTTGCTTAGTTCTTCCAATCAACCAATGTTGGCTAGGTTTTGGCAGTGTGCTGGAGGAAAGTTTGCTACTTCAATAGAAATATGTTGAAAAGGAGGAAGGGGAAAACAATGAATGAATAATTAATAATAATAACATAGTTGGAAGGGACCTTGGAGGTCTTCTAGTCCAACCCCCTGCTTAGGCAGGAAACCCTGCATCACTTCAGACAAATGGTTATCCAACATCTTCTTAAAAACTTCCAGTGTTGGAGCATTCACAACTTCTGGAGGCAAGTTGTTCCACTGATTAATTGTTCTAACTGTCAGGAAAATTCTCCTTAGTTCTAGGTTGCTTCTCTCCTTGATTAGTTTCCACCCATTGCTTCTTGTCCTGCCCTCAGGTGCTTTGGAGAATAGCTTGACTCCCTCTTCTTTGTGGCAACCCCTGAGATATTGGAACACTGCTATCATGTCTCCCCTAGTCCTTCTTTTCATTAAACTAGACATACCCAGTTCCCGCAACCATTCTTCATATGTTTTAGCCTCCAGTCCCCTAATCATCCAGTCCCCTAATTAAGGGAGGATATTCAGAAATGGTTCCTTAGCCCTGAGAAAATGGAAATCACACACACATACAAAAAAAAAGCCACCTTGATTTTGCTCAGTATGAGATGGGATGGAGAAAAATTTGGACAGGCTTTCATGATTCCGTTATTCTATTCTAAAATAATAGCGAGCCTTCTGGAACCCCTGCTGTGCCTACGTTGAAGGACTGACAAATACCTACTTTAACAAATAAGCACTTGCATTTCCATTTGCAAAAATGCTGCTTAAACTTGGCAAGATAGTTAATCGGCTGAAGCATGCTGGCCCAGTGAGATTCAATGCCACAGGAACAGTTACGCTGTAAAGGAGCAGGCTAGCATGGGGGGGGGGGATGACATTTATCACCTTTTGAAATGTGTTTGAATATTACTAGCTCTGGTTGGTAGTTAGGCTGTCAGTTTGAGCTCCGAGCTTGGCGATTTGGTTGCAAACCAATAGTGGGTTCTAAAAGTAGTAGTGGCTTGTGTAGTAGAGTCTCCCGCCACCGGCATTACCAGTTCTTAGAATCGGGCTGAACTGGGAGCAACCCACCGCTGTTGCAAACATTTTGTCACCATTTGAGGAGACCTTGTCAGTGCGTTTTGAATTGTGCTCGTCTGTCAGAACACAGGCCTTTAAATTCCTTTTTATGAGATGCAAATTAGTCTGATTGTTGTTTGTTCGGATATTTCTGAGTCATGGTCTGATTATAACCCATCATCTCACAAGAAATCGGACCACGTCACAGCAACAACCACCAGCCACTCAAACTATCGAACAAGCCGAAACCAGACCATGACTCAGAAGCAGCCAGATAACAATTCTAATCCTAATTTTCATCACACAGACGGTACTTAACTACAGCCCAGCACCAACAGCCAACCAATCAAACAGTCTGAAATTAGATCATGACTCAGAAAAATCCAAACAAACAACATTCAGACTAATTTGCATCTCATAAAAAGGTATTTAAAGACCTGCATTCTGACAGATGAGCACAACTCAAAGCGCACTGACAATGTCTCCTCGAATGGTGATGAAACATTTGCAACCAAATTGCCAAGCTCGGAGCTCAAACCAACAGCCTATTTATCACCTTGCCATCTTCCACTATTAAAAAGTACATGCTGGGTTCGGCACCAACCCAGCACCTATTCATTCTGACCCCAATAATATAGACTTTAAGAGTACAGTTTGACCCATATTCAGTGTTTAAAGCTGAACGACCCAGTTGTGTTCTCAGAAGCTGCCCAGATGCGTAACATAACAAAGAGCCCTAGTGGTACAGTGGTTAAAGTGAAGCATTGCAGGCAAACTCTGCCCACAGCCTGGAGTTCGATCCTGACCAGCTCAAAGTTGACTCAGCCTTCCATCCTTCTGAGGTCAGTAAAATGAGGACCCAGATTGTTGGCGGACAATACGCAAATAATGCCGACATTGTAAACTGTTCAGAGAGTGCTGTAAAGCACTATGGGGTAGTATATAAGCCTAAATGCTGTTGCTACTGCTGTTCTGTACAAGAAAGCAAAGTTAAGGTTTGGGGTTGGCCAATCCAAGAAGTGGAGAGAAAGCAAATGAAGCCCAAAGTAAGGACAATTCTGGGCCACTCCAAAACAATTATAGCTTGGGGTTGAATTGTGGGGTCCTTCCATATTGTAGCATGGAAGATTGAAATAAGAGAGTAAATCAGAGGTGGGTTTCAGCAGGTTCTGACCAGTTCTGGAGAACCGGTAGTGGAAATTTTGAGTAGTTCGGAGAACTGGTAAATACCACCTCTGACTGGCCCCACCATCATCTATTCTCTGCCTCCCGAGTCCCAGTTGATTGGGAGGAAATGGGGATTTTGCAGTAACCCTCCCCTGGAGTGGGGAGGGAATGGAGATTTTAAAGTATCCTTCCCCTGCCACACCCACCAAGCCACACCCAGCAAGCCACACCATGTCCACTGTTAAGGGGAGAATAAGTCCCCATAGGGGCGATGTTGATCTTTCTCTTGGAATTCAGACAGTTAGAAATAAAACTGAGATTAAAAGTCTAATAGAAAATATTTATTTGGGTACAAAAACAATAAATCCTGATGAATTACATCTTTGCTAGTAAAATGCGACCGTTCCGGTCGAGAGCTAGAGCCAGAAGAATAATGGAGAATTATGAATGTGGACATGCGTACAAGGACATCATATCACGTGTTCTGCTTGTATTGGAATGTACCATTATATTAGATAGGGATGCATCATCCTGCATATACATACAACTGGCAATATTCACACCATGACATCCACCAAGCCACGCCCACAAAACCGGTAAGAAAAAAATTGAATCCCACCACTGGTTCAGTAAATGATCCCAACAGCCCTGGGGGCTTCCCTGTAGCCCTGGTCAGATCCACCTTACTCCTTGATCTCTACAACCTCTCTAGATCTTCCAGCGCAACTTGTATATCCTTTTATATACCTCTCAGCATAGCTCTCTCTATGATCCCCAAACCTTGCTGGGAGCCACATTCATACTGAGGTTAAAATGATACCCCTCTCCTTATGACCTGCTGATACAGGGATGGTCAACTTGAGGACTTCATAAAGCCTTGGCTCAATTTTTACACGTTTCCCCTCCCTTCAACAAAACAATAATGTTTAGTGGCGCCAGTTCAGGCTAGCCAAATCTGTAGACAGGCACCCTTTTAAGGCACCCTTCTTCATTAGAATGAATTCCTTGCAAGCCATCATGGAAGACAACAATTGTTCTGTGTCCTGCCTGTCAAGTTTCCTAGCAGCACAAAGATGACAAGGTGTCTGAACCAATGAGCATATATGCTTGATTCTTCTAATTCATTCTGAAAAATGAAGTTGACACACGACATGCCCCATATAAATCATCAGGCGGAAGACGCTTATTCAGGATGTCAGGCCTGGAAACCATCTTGGGCATTGGAACTTCAGGCCTGCCACATTAGTGCTGTGGGAAACTGGGAGGGGGGATTCTGTGAGTGGGGAAATATAGTCAAAATAACATTCCTTTCTCCAAGAGTCAAAGTCACTCTGCCCTGCACCTGGAGGGGTGTGCCTGATTTAGATTTATTATTAGAGTTGGAAGGGACCTTGTAGGTCATCTAGTCCAACCCCCTGCTCAAGCAGGAGTTCCTACACCATTTGAGACAGATGGCAGTCCAGTCTCCCCTTGAAGTTCGCAAGTGTTGGGGCTCTCACAACCTCCGCTGGCAAGCTGTTCCACTGGTTGATCGCTCTCACCGTCAGAAAGTTTCTCCTCACTTCCAGGTTGAATCTCTCCTTGGTCAGCTTCCATCCGTTATTCCTTGTTTGGCTTTCTGGTGCCATAGAGAAAAGCCTGACCCCCTCCTCTCTGTGGCAGCCTGGGAGGCATCTCCAGTTGGGACGGTGCATTGATTGGACCATGTGATGGACATGTGGGTGCTGGGGCAGGGACTTGAACTTTCTTTTAGGTTTGGCAAACCGGAATCTTTCAGATTTGAGTTTTCCCAGATGTGCCAATCTGACATCTCTAATAAAATGGAACTTTGAGGAAACTCAAGCCTCGGAGTTTTCTTTCGTTGGGGGTGTTATTTGGAACCCTGACATTGGGTGCTCTACCCATCCTTCATATTTATGGTTCAGAGAAAAGGACCAAAGACTTCGTACTCCCTCTCCCTCTCTAAGACTCCTGTTGGATTTATCTTTAAGCAGGAAATTTCACTTTAGGCCAATAAATTTCCCACCTACCTCAACTATTTCCTCACCTCTCTGCAGCAGAAGCACACACATTCTACTCAGGGGTGGGTTCTAACTTACCTCACTGCCGGTTCGCTTCTTCCCACACTGCGTGAGCACACCGTTTTTGGCACTGTGCACGCGCATGCGCAGTGCTGAAAAAATAATTTTTTTAAAAAAGCCGAAAACAAGATGGTGATGCATGTGCAGTGCCAGAAACTCGGCTTCTGTGTATATGCAGAAGAAGAAAAAACCCAAGAAAAAAAATTGAATTAAAATTTTTTTTAAAAAAAAGATGGCAGCGCCCACGGACCGGCACCAACCAAACCAGTTCCGTGACGTCATCATGAAGTCACCAGCAGTTTGCTACCAATTCGGGCGAACCGGTCCGAACTAGGAGGAACCCACCTCTGATTCTACTCTTCCCAAAAATGTCTGGGCTCAGAAGCCAACTCTTTGCAAGATCTAATGCTTGTAAGACAGGCAAGTCAGCAACCCCGGATATAAAGAAGCATGAGTCCTTGAGACTTTGCAGACAGGGAATCTTCCTCCCCCCCCCAGCCTCTTAATCCAGCACTTCTAAGTAAGGGAGGATTCATCAAAATCTCTAATTAAATACATGACAGCTGGCGGATGAGAGCATTTTGTCTCAGCACTTCCATTCTCTAATACTTCATAATCCTAAGAGTCCAAAATATGAATTAATAACGATTCCAAGACCTTGATACACCCCAACTAATGGCAGCTACTGATAGGAGGAAAGAGATGAAGATGATAAAAAATTAAGGTGTCTTTGAAATTAATCTGCTTTACGCATTCAGCAGAATCAGCTGGATTAAAAAAAATTGCTCCCGCGTAGCATCTCAGATTGCAGGTAGATAGGTGGCCGTTGGAGATGCTGCTTTGTGGTTTAATGTGCTCTCGTGTGCATAAAATAAAGTAGAATTGTATAGAGTGCTTTGATTATTTATTGAAGGTATATACATCCTGGTCTCCCTTTACAACCCAAGCATTTATTTAAATGCTTACAAACACAATGAAAGAGGAAAATAGCAAAAATCGCATTAACCAAATAAAAGTCCTGTGCATAGACTTTTATAACAATAAATCAGCTTAATTGAAAATTTGTGTGTGGACCTGATCTTTCGTGTCTGACATGGTGGCATTCAGCCGGTTCGGACCAGTTCGCTCGAACTGGTAGCGGAAATCGCAGGTGGCCCTGCCTAACTGCCCCCTTTCTATGCTATCCTATTTGTGCATGTTTTTGAGGCCGGGCCCAAGTAAAGCATATGTGCGGGTGGCCGTGCGCATGTGTGGAGGTTCACATTTGTGAACCATTAGAGAAGGTAAGTGAAAACCATCCCTGGTGGAGGCCATTGGACACATACTCCTTCGATGCTCCTTCTATAGGAGAATGCCTCATACTTCCCTCCGACCGGTTAGGGCCCACAGAGTTGGCCTCCTCCAGGTCCCATCGGCCAAGCAATGCCGGCTGGCAGGCCCTAGGGGGAGAGCCTTCTCTGTGGCCGGCCCCGCGCTCTGGAACGAACTTCCCCCAGAGACCCGAACTATCCCCACTCTGCTGGCCTTCCGAAAAGCCGTTAAGACATGGCTTTTCCTGCAGGCTGGGGGTAGAGCTTAATCCACTCGAGCTCACCCCCAAGTATGTATGGTTGTTGAATGGTTGTCGATGTTTTTTATATTGTGTTTTTAAATTTTGTATTTGCTTTTAACTAATATTTAATATTTGGTTTATTCTTGTATTTTTCTCTGTTGTACGCCGCCCTGAGTCCTTCGGGAGTTGGGCGGCATATAAGAATACCAAAATAAAATAAATAAAATAAATAAATATAGAGATATTAAAAAAAAAACTATCCTCCCAATACTTGATAGATATCCTGGCCATTCCGACACTGCTCAAATCCAGGAGTTGTTTAAGGATGAACATTGTTGACTGTGATTACAGAGCAGGTGGCTAGATTCTGCAGAGCAGCATTGGGGATTCATTGGAAACATGGCATTAATCCACCATAGCTATTTTACACAACTAATGAAGCAAACCCTTTTGCATTATTACTCTAGATAGAGCTATGGTGGCCCAGTGGTTAGAATGCAGTACTGTAGGCTAATTCTACCAATTGTCTGCAGTTCGATCCTGACCGGTTCAAGGTTGACTCAGTCTGCTATCCTTCCAAGGTCGGTAAAATGAGGATCCAGATTGTTAGGAGCGATATGCTGACTCTAAACCGCTTAGAGAGGGCTATAAAGCACTGTGAAGCGGTATATAAGTCTAACTGCTATTGCTATTGCTTCTGCATTTTAGTATTTAATGATTATGGGCCTCACAGTTTAAGGATTGATATTATAGTATAGTTAAGCCATGTGTAACTGACAGATTGGATGCCAAATCGTGATTTTAATATAGATTTAATCTGCTAATTTTTATTTTATTCTATAATTTCAAACTGAATATTCCTTGAGTCTTTTTATTTGTTCTGGTCTCTGGTCTTTGACCGTAATAAACTTGAACTTAAACTTGAATTTTTGCAGATTTGCAAGACACTAAGCTGGGGAAGGTTGGTTTAGGGACTGATTTTGTTATTTAATTTTCTGACACACTTACTCTTCCATTGCTCTAATAATAGTAATGTGGTTGCAAAGAACTGCAAGGTGATATTTTGATATCAGTATGAAGCTAATAGAAGAAAAATAATAATAATTCCAGACCACTATCTTAGTCCTGAAAATTACCTAGAGATTTTGAGCTCACTTTTAATAGAAGATATTTAAACCTAACAGAGGGGTAATATGAGAACATATTTGTCCCTAGCCAAAAGAAAGAGCCGATTGCATTCTGATTCTTCCCCTCAATCTATTTGCCATCTCATGCTCAGCAGGTAAACCAAATAACTATTTTAGTGATTTCGTTATGTAAGCCCCCATTTTATTTAAGCCTTGAAAATTGCAAACCATTTCTCTATGCAATCAGGCTGGTTACCTGATAACTTTCTAAAGAAAGGTCAGAAAAGACCAAATATAATAATGCATGTGTGTGTGTGTAGCTATTTTCAGCACTTTTAAAAAAAATTGTCTCACTTAATGCATTATCCTCAAATACCAAGGGCCGTAAAAAATCTTCAGAGAATGTCTTTTCTGATGGCCGCATTGAAACGATCAGGAGGCTTAGTAGAGCATGAAAATACTTTAATGTAATTCCTATTCTTCGCAATAGAGTGGACTTCTCCATCTTATAAAATATAGAGTTCAGGAGGATGAGGATGAGGATGAGGAGGAAGATGGGAAGGAGAAGGACAAAGATGATCATTAGAGCCAGTGTGGCACAGTGGTTAAGGAGCGGGCTCGCAAAACGGGAAGCTATAATTTCCAGGCTTCCTTTCAGCGTGAAAACCAAGAGGATGACTTTGGGCCAGTCACTGCTGCTCAGATCTATCTTCAATATGTTCTGATTCCTCCTTTCATATGTCTGCTTTTAGTAAACAATAGGTATATCCTCTCACTCATTCACCCTCATTCAATGGGGTTGATTGACCTCAGTGAAAGAGACAAGTGAAAGGGTGATAATGGAAGAGGCACAAAGTAGCTTTGTGCCGAAAGTGAGATTGCAACTCATGAGGTCTGCCTCTGCCTCTGCCTCTATCTCCATCTCCATCTCCAACTCCAACTCTATCATCTCTATTTCTATCTTTAACTCTATCTCTACCATTATCTATCTATCTATCTATCTATCTATCTATCTATCTATCTATCTATCTATCTATCTATCTATCTATCTATCTATCTATCTTCTATATCTATCTATCATCTATCTCTATCTATCTATCTATCTATCTATCTATCTATCTATCTATCTATCTATCTATCTATCTATCTATCTCTACCTACCTACCTACCTACCCTGCCTTACCTGCCTAACCTGCCTAACCTGCCTACCTACCTAACCTACCTAACCTGCCTACCTAACCTACCTAACCTACCTAACCTACCTAACCTGCCTAACCTGCCTACCTAACCTGCCTGCCTGCCTGGCTACCTATTATCTATCTACCATCAACAACCATTTTGACACTCATACTATGAAGACAGTGGCTCCATTGGTGCTGTTGCTTCAGAAGATGATAATAAACCTTGGCAAGATTGTCTCAAGATTTACCAAAGCATTCCTCACAAATAAGAAACAATATTTGCATAATCTGTCCTAATTAGTACTCCAAAATGTAGATTTTGCAACATTATCGCTTAGCTTGCCCAACTGATGCACATCTTGTGTATATCTGTTATGACTCCTCAGATTCCAGGGTCTTTTAGGATGAGGCAGGAGACTGATGACGAGCTTTTAGCTAAGAACAGTGAGGTTGGTATGAAGGGTCTTCCCTTTATCAAAGTATACAGTTTGGTCATCATCTGATTCAGAAGTTGAAGCCTTGAACCATTTTTGCAAAATCGGTTGGAGACAGAATTAATCTCGACTATGGATGCAAATAGGGACTGCAGCCAAGAAATTAAAAGATGCTTGCTCCTGGGAGGAAATCTATGGCAAATCTAGACAGCATACTAAAAAGCAGAGACATCACCCTGCCAACAAAAGTGCATATAGTCAAGTCTATGGTTTTCCCAGTTGCAATGTATGGTTGTGAAAGTTGGACCATAAGGAAGGCTGAGCGCCAAAGAATTGAGGCCTTTGAACTATGGTGCTGGAGAAGACTCCTGCGAGTCCCTTGGACTGCAAGGCGATCCAACCGATCAATCCTAGAGGAGATCGAACCTGACTGCTCTTTAGAAGGCCAGATCCTGAAGATGAAACTCAAATACTTTGGCCACTTAATGAGAAGGAAGGACTCACTGGAGAAGAGCCTAATGCTGGGAAATATTGAGGGCAAAAGAAGAAGGGGACGACAGAGAATGAGGTGGCTGGACGGAGTCACTGAGGCAGTAGGTGTGAGCTTAAGTGGACTCCAGAGGATGGTAGTGGACAGGAAGGCCTGGAGGAACGTTGTCCATGGGGTCATGATGGGTCGGACATGACTTTGCAACTAACAACAACAACATGGATTTACTAATTTTCATCATCTTCTTTTAATGACCTCATAATCCCTTGCAGGGTGGAGTCTGGGCAACTGAATGGAGCTGAATGTTTACTGGCCGGATGCCCTTCCTGTCACCAATGTGGAGTTTTGTTTCAGGAGATATATTCTCATTGTGCCCAGAGAGAGAAATATCTGCCTCTACCTAGCATTGAACTCACAGCCTCCTGTTTGTGAGGTGAGAGCTCTACCTCTAGGCCACCGCACCACTCTTACTAACTGACTTCATAGGACATACAATATATGCCATTCAACTGAGCAGGACTCTGGATTATGTCTAAGATGGAGACTTCAACTCTTACTGCTCCTGAGCCTAAGAATCCTGAATATTTCACATCCATAATCAGAAAGCCAACCAATCTAAGGAAATCTGTTTTGCAGGGTTCATGGCATACTTTATTTCTGTTCTAATATGGAAGAGCAACAACCAATCCAACACTTTGAGCTGTCCAAGGTACTGATCCAACTGCCCTTTCTTTTTGTCTACATTAAACCCTCCGCCTGGAGTTTGCCTGCTGTTTCTAATGTCTATAAGATTAACATTTTTATAGGCAATGTGTTTGGCTGCAGCACAAGCACAATCCAATACAAAACCAAAGGACTAAATGAACTCCTGCAGGGTCTCATCTCAGGAGATGGAAGACAAAGTGAAGTCTACTCAAGCATAAGATCTCTTAGAATACAATAAATATGTTTCCAACATTCTAAATATGCTTGCTGTTTGAAAAAGGTGGGGTAAACGTCATTTTTTTTGCAAAAACATAATAAATCATAGTCATGTGACCATGGTATCTGCAAATGGTCATAAATCCAGGTCGGTTACCAAGCACCAGAAACTGGCCACATGACCTGGGTGGGGGCTCTATAAGAACTTTGGAACTGGATCATAGGTACATTTTGGTGGGCTCCATCATCACTTAGAATGGTTGCTAAGCAACCGGTCGCAAATTAAGGACTACCTATAAAATCTTCTGTGCATATATTAATATATTTCCCTGCATTTCTTTGTGTTTATTTTTGTTGATGTCTGCAGAGTTATTTACTAGATTTAAAAAAAATCTGAAAGTTAAGGCATGTATTTGGGTTGATATTATCTCGCAGGAAAAGATAAGAAAAACAAGAACAACATTTTTGTGCGAGGAAGTAACTGATTAATTGCTGTGTAAAAATCAGAAGTATAGCGGCTGAACAATAACTAAACCAAATAATCCTTTCAAAGATTTGTAGAAGCCTAGCTCTATAAATATAAATAAACATATGAGCAAACGATATTGAAAAATATTTATGCCTAACTCTCGGTATGAAAATAAAATAGACAAATGTTTTTTCCCCCGTAATGAAATTACGCTGTACATTATTTCCAAGAGCATTCCAATGTCAAGGTAACTTCCTTAATTATCCATTATCATTGAAATGTGGACATAATGTTAATTAAAATGAAGGGGCAAACCCATTTCCATTTTTTATTAAGATACATGGGGCTCCTTCTGCAGCTATTAGCCTCAGTGCCAGGGTTAAACAGAGGATACTGTTTGCCCTGTGAGGTAGATCATGTTGAGAAGATGGACAACACTGTGTCTTCACAGGAAGGCAAGACAAAGACATCTGGAAAAGTGGCTTTCATTCAATCTAAATCTTTAATCTATCAGAGAGAAGAGGGGATCAACCCAATTCTCCAAAGCACCCGAGGGCAGGACAAAAAGTAGTGGATGGAAACTAATCAAGGAGAGAAGCAACCTAGAACAGAGGAGAAATTTCCTGACAGTGAGAACAATTAACCAGTGGAAGGGCTTACCTTCAGAAGTTGTGGGTGCTTCATCACCGGAGGCTTTTAAGGAAAGATTGGACAGCCATTCGTTTGTCTCCTGCCCAAGCAGGGGATTGGGCTAGAAGACCTCCAAGGTCTCTTCCAACCCTGTTATTCCATGTTATTCTAAATAGATTGATGTGGTTCTTCATCAAAGTGGAGAACCCAAAATAAGTACAGTGACCCATTAGAAGCTTCCTTTAAAAACTGATTCCATTAGTACAATTGACCGTGTCCAGAGATATTGCACGAACCGCTCCAAACTCGATTGAAGAAAATATGACTTCAGCAACAGAGTGGTCAATGCCTGGAATGCACTACCTGGCTCTGTGGTTTCATTCCCAAGTCCCCAAAACTTTAACCTTAAATTGTCTACCATTGACCTCACCCCATTCCTAAGAGGTCTGTAAGGGGCGTACATAAGAGCACCAACGTGCCTACCATCCCTGTCCCAATGTTCCCTTTTATTTGTATTCATTTCATGTATTCAAGTCATGTTTATACTTATATATATATATACTGTATATTATCTAATACGTGCTTGACAAAATTAAATGGAGGCTAAAACATATGAAGAACGGTTGCAGGAACTGGGTATGTCTAGTTTAATGAGAAGAGGGACCAGGGGTGACATGATAGCAGTGTTCCAATGTCTCAGGGGCCGCCACAAAGAAGAGGGAGTCAAACTTTTCTCCAAGGCACCTGAGGGTAGAACAAGAAGCAATGGGTGGAAACTAATCAAGGAGAGAAGCAACTTAGAACTAAGGAGAAATTTCCTGACAGTTAGAACAATTAATCAGTGGAACAGCTTACCTCCAGAAGTTGTGAATGCTCCAACACTAGACATTTTTAAGAAGATGTTGGATAACCATCTGTCTGAAGTAGTGTAGGGTTTCCTGCGTAAGCAGGGGGTTGGACTAGAAGACCTCCAAGGTCCCTTCCAACTCTGTTATTATTATTATTATTATTATTATTATTATTATTATTATTATTATTATTATTATTATTATTATTATTATTATTATTATTATTATTATTATTTGAATGAATGAATAAATGAATAAATAAATAATTAATAAATAAATAAATAAATAAATAAATAAATAAATAAATAAATAAATAAATAAATCAAATCAAATCAAATCAAATCAAATCAAATCAAATCAAATCAAATCCACAAGGTAGAATCAAATGGTCCACTTTCTTCATCTTGGGTAGAAAGTTGGGATTCCTAACCTATGAGAGATGAGATTAGTGGGGAGTCAAAACTTTCCCTTTTCTTTGGGGCTCCCCCATTCAATGGCACAGCCTTCTCCTGGAAGTGAAATGGGGCAGCATTATACAATATTGGGTGTTTGCATCATCCTATTACATTTGTAAAGTCTAAAAGTGACATAATGTTGGCAGGTTGTAAATGAAATAAGTAAATAAAAAGAACGGCTCCCAAACCCTTCTCAACCTTTCCAAATTGATATCTTTGTTCCCTACATTTTGAAAGATTGTGTCCCTCCGCCTTTCGGTTTCCTTAGCCATAAAATAAATTGGAGAAAAGTTGACAGTAACCTCTTTCAAAAATCATAAGTCATAGACAGCTCGGAAGTAATGGCGTTAATACTGTTCTCCAACTTCCTCAAAGTTTATTTCCCTTGTGAAACAGGTTTCTCCTTCATTCTTATGAGCTTTAAAATGTCTTGCTAGTTTTCTGAACTTTTTATATTAAGGTGGCCAAATATTAATTTTTCACACAGGCCTTGGTCATTGAACAGATGATGTCTAAGGCTCAGGTCAATTTACTGTCTTAATTTATTGGGATTATATTTAGCACTTATTATAAGTATTTTCATCACTGGGGCTGGATTTATCTACTGTTATAGCTGTATACATCTAGGAAGTACCATCTTGGGAAAGAAATCTTGGGACATAAGTATTGTTTAACAAATTAAAAGTCCTTGAGGTACCAGAATACAATTAAAAGGATTTTTTTTTTTGAAGAAGTTACTGGATTGATTATCCTTCAGCAACAGTGCCACCTCTTATAATGGCCATTGAGGGTATTGCAGCTCATCAACTCTAACCATAAATAATAAGTAGGAAATGAAGAAATGGCAAATCTTTTGATAACATTAATTGCTCCTGACTTTTTGGTTTAAAGTACACACTATTGCTAACTGCCTAACTGGGTCAATTAGGGCAATATGGTTCCTTCCTTCGTTCCTTCGTTCCTTCCTTTGTTCCTTCCTTCCTCTGTCTCTCCCTCCCTTTTTCTTTTCTTTTCTCTTTTCATTTCATTTCTTTTCTTCTTCTTCCTCTTCCTTTTCCTCTTTCCTGCTCATTCCCAAAAGTTCTGACTAGTTGACAATCAGAAATAGTTTTTTCTTTTCTATTGTGGGGGAAAAACCCTATAATATATATATAACATTCTCCCCCAAAAAACAACTTCATAAGTGATGTTGATGGAGGGGGAGGGGGGAGGGAGGGATGGGGGGAGAGAGAGAGAGAGAGAGAGAGAGAGAGAGAGAGAGAGAGAGAGAGAGAGAGAGAGAGAGAGAGAGAGAGAGAGAGAGAGAGAGAGAGAGAGAATGAATGAATGAATGCATGAATGAATCACATATCTCCCAATGCATCCCAAGGCTCAAAGCATGCCTTCTTGATTGATGTCATAACCCAGGAGGGAAAAAGTAAACTCTCTGGAGAAAATGAATTTCAAGTTTAGGAGCAACAATGAAAAATGCTAGTTTTCCAGGTTCTATGACAATGTTTCCCAACCTTGGCAACTTGAAGATATCTGGACTTCAACTCCCAGAATTCCCCAGCCAGCATTCGCTGGCTGGGGAATTCTGGGAGTTGAAGTCCAGATATCTTCAAGTTGCCAAGGTTGGGAAACACTGTTCTATGAGATGGCATCCTTAAAGATACAGGATCTGGAAGGAGATGACTCTGTTCAAGGAGGAGGTGTTTTCCCTTTAAAAGTAATAATGCCATAATGGTGATGTCTTAGAGATATCTCCCTGCTGGTCCTTCAGCCTCGTCCCTGACCATATACCCTGACTCCAGAAATGTGGTTTCATAAAACTACCTGGACAGTTTCTGACTGAACTTTGTACTTTATTCCGATTGATTTGATAAAGGGGATTGTGTTGTTTATTTTATTTCTGTCACACTGGATTGAGTTCTAACTTCATTTCTATTTTGCTTTTTAGGCCTCCAGGTTGCAATGCTCTTGCTTCAGGCTCAGGGCAACTTGACTGGTTTCGGTTAGAACCAAACATTTTCTACATCTATATTAAAATTCCGTAAAAAAAATGTAGAATGTTACCTAAGGGATGAATGAGGTGAGGTGAATTGGGCTTTTAACTGGCATATCAACAGCTACCCTGTTAAGAGCCATGGTGGCGCAGTGGTTAGAATGTGGTACTGCACGCTACTTCTGCTGACTGCCGGCTGCCTGCAATTTGGCAGATTGAATCTCACCAGGCTCCAGGTTGACTCAGCTTTTCATCCTTTCATCCTCATCTGTAAAATGAGGACCCAGATTGTTGGGGGTGATAGGCTGACTCTGTAAAGCGCTTAGAGAGGGCTGTAAAGCACTATGAAGCGGTATATAAGTCTAAGTGCTATTGCTAAGTGCTATTGCTACCCTCCCCATAAATGGAGACAAGACCAGCTTTGCACAGGATTAGTAGAAAAGCTAAATCTCTCCTCATTAATTTAAAGGTAATTTAATTTGAATCAACGACATCTGATTAATATTGATATTACCACACATTTCATAATATTTACATAATACAGTCCAGTTAATACAGCGATGCATTAAAGTGTTTCCCACACACAGGGTCATTCTCTGTTTGCAGGTGTACTGGTGATGCATATTTAAATGTGCCGTCATTAAAAATTAACATACAGAAAAATGTACCCTGGAAATAGGTCAGGGTAATCACATGTAAGAGATGAAAACGCTTCTTCAAAAAGGAAGAAGGGAACCAAACACCAGCTCTACTTTTAAGTAGGCTAAACTAGGTTTGTTTGGGACTCCTTATTCTGTGCTTGAGAGAAAACAGAGGGTACAAATTGGGCAACCTATTTTCAGATACAATTTTTAAAAAACTCTTCCTAGTATTTTCCCATACGTGCAGTCCATTTCCCCTCCCCCAGATCAGCAGAGAGTTGATCCATTGGTTGCAACAGGAGTTGACTGACCAACTTAACCCCTGAGCCTGATATCATCTAGTTGGCTTTCATGTCGAAGGCGGTATTAGAACTCACAATCTCTTGGTGATTGGCCCAAAGTCACCCAGCCAGCTTTCATGTCTACGGTGGGTCTATAACTCACCATCTTCTGGTGATTGGCCCAAAATCACCCAGAATTTAATTTAATTTAATTTAATTTAATTTAATTTAATTTAATTTAATTTAATTTAATTTAATTTAATTTAATTTAATTTAATTTAATTTAATTTAATTAATTTAATTTAATTTAATTTAATTTAATTTAATTTAATTTAATTTAATTTAATTTAATTAATTTAATTTAATTTAATTTAATTTAATTTAATTTAATTTAATTTAATTTAATTAATTTAATTTAATTTAATTTAATTTAATTTAATTTAACTTAACTTAACTTAACTTAACTTAACTTAACTTAACTTAACTTAACTTAATTTAATTTAATTTAATTTAATTTAATTTAATTTAATTATGTTCTTATAGGCCGCCCAATCCCGTAGGACTCAGGGCGGCATACAACAAGGATAAGAACAGTAAAATAAAACATAACAATTTAAGACATGACATCATTTTAAAAAATCACTCATTCATGGGGGAATCTGATCTTTTTCTTCTTCACCCCGCCTGCCGGAAGAGCCATGTTTTTACGGCTTTGCGGAAGGCCAGTAGAGTGGGGATGGTCCGGATCTCTGGTGGGAGTTGGCTCCAGAGAGATGGGGCTCCCACAGAGAAGGCTCTCCCCCGTGGACCCGCCAACCGACATTGTTTGGCTGAAGGGACCTGGAGGAGGCCCACTCTGTGGGACCTAACTGGTCGTAGGGAGGTATGTGGTAGGATGCGGTCCTGGAGGTAGCCTGGTCCTGAGCCATGTAGGGCTTTAATTAGTCTTCATGACTAATGTGGGTCTAGAACTCACTGTCTCCTGATGATTGGCCCAAAGTCACCCAGCCAGCTTTCATGCCTAAGGTGGGTCTAGAACTCACCATCTTCTCGCGATTGGCCCAAAGTCACCCGGTCTTCATGCCTAGCATGGATCTAGAACTCACTGTCTCCTGATGATTGGCCCAAAGTCACCCAGCCGGCTTTCATGCCTAAGGCAGAACTAGAACTCACAGTCTCCTGGTTTCTAGCCTGCTGCCTTCATCACTAGACTAAACAGCTCTCACTGCCAGCTTTCAGAAGCGAATAGCTCAGATCCAGCAGCTCTGCTCAAACAGCTCCACATTCTAGCATTGCAAGTCCACTCCAGACCTCTTTAAGTCAGTCTGTCCATAAAACAAGCTCTTTGCATCCCGCCAACTGAATTGCTTGTCAAAAATCTCATGGCACAATATGGTGTGTGTGTGTGTGTGTGTGTGTGTGTGTGTGTGTGTGTGTGTGTGTGTGTGTGTGTGTGTGTGTGTCTAATTTGTTGGGGGGGATTGTTGCCATGGCGACGCCCACATCTCTGCTTTCCCAAAAGTGTCACCGTAAAACAATGACACACAAAAAAATGAGACATCGATGTGAAATGAATCATTATGGAACAATTGCTGGATATCACTCTTATTCCTCGCTCCCCAACTACCTTGTTCTCTAGAAATATTTCCCTCCGATGCAAAGGGTACTCTTCCTTTTTAAGATCTATTTACTTGTCCATTTCCTCAATAATTTTGTCTCTTCCCCACTCCATCACCACCCTTGAGTAAATTTATAACTACCACCTATGGCTAAGGGAGGAGGAATAGGCAGAATAGGTTGTCATGGTGACATTATGCCAAGAATAATAATATATATATAAAAAAACCCCACACACAAAACTACAACACTGTGCCCAACTCCTTTCAACAAATAAAATTGTAAGGGGAAGGAAGGAAAGAGAGAGAGAGAGTAACACACCTTGCCAGGATTAAAGGCATTATTTATTTAGAAGCTGTCATCCAGTGTTTATTTATATTCCAAACTGCTACCTGGGTAATATCTATTGTTCAGTCTTTGCTCAACAATTAGAGCAGCAGCTAGTAAATAAGATATTTGCTTCAGGGGAGGGGGGAACCAAAAACAATAGGAATTTGGGTTTGACCCCGTTTGTCTCCAACCGTTGGCGATGGTAAGTATTGGGTGGTTTTTCTGTGCAGACGTGACTCTTGTTTCAACCCCGTAAATTTCCTCCTTTTCATATGGAATAATCCTGCAGGCGCTAATACATTTCCCTTCGTTTTTCATCTCAGTTCATCCCTATAGCTTAGCGGGCAACCAACTGAGTTAGGTTATGGAGATAATATATCCCATCTTAATGAGCTTGCATGGGAAAGACTACAATAGCTCAGCTAAGTAGAAAGTCTAGCTGAGGCAAGAGACCAATAGAAGAAACTATTTGGGATTCAGGATAACAGAGTTGGAAGGGACCTTGGAGGTCTTCTAGTCCAACCCCTGCTCAGGAAGGAAACCCTGTATCATCAATCTCATCTTTAAAACTTCCAGTGATGGAGCATTTACAACTTCTGGAGGCAAGTTGTTCCACTGATTAATTGTTCTAACTGTCAGGAAATTTTTTCCTTAGTTCTAGGTTGCTTCTCTCCTTGATTAATTTCCATCCATTGTTTCTTGTCCTGCCCTCAGGTGTTTTGTAGAATAGGTTGACCTCTCTCCTTTGTGGCAACCCCTGAGATATTGGAACACCACATGTCACCATGCTAGTTTATCAAACTAGACACACCCAACTTCTCTGGAACCAACTTCCCCCAGAGATCCGAATCATCCCCATCTTGCTGGCTGCGCGTGCTGTGGTGGGTGTGCCAAGGTACACCCACGTTACACCTATACTCCGCCAGCTGCATTGGTTGCCCATCGGTCTCGGGGTACAATTCAAGGTGTTGATCATCATCTTTAAAGCCCTTCATGGCTTAGGACCAGGTTACCTTCGGGACCGCATTTTGCCTCATACTTCCCTCCGACCGGTTAGGGCCCACAGAGTGGGTCTCCTCCAGGTCCCGTCAGCCAAGCAATGCTGGTTGGCAGGCCCTAGGGGGAGGGCCTTCTCTGTGGGGGGCCCCGTGCTCTGGAACCAACTTCCCCCAGAGACCCGAACCATCCCCACCCTGCTGGCCTTCCGAAAAGCCGTCAAGACATGGCTTTTCCTGCAGGCAGGGGGTAGAGACTAGTCCATCTGAGCTCTCTCCCGGGTATGTCTGGTTGGCGAATATTTTTAATTGTTTAATTTTTTTACTTGGTTTTTAATTACTGTTTATTATCTAGTGTTCTTGTATATTGCTGTACGCCGCCCTGAGTCCCTCGGGAGTAGGGTGGCATATAAGAACCAAGAAATAAATAAATAAATAAACAAAATGGGAAAAAATTCCCCAAAAAAATATTCCCCAAAAAAAGATGGTGGCGTCCATTGACCGGCACCGACAGAACCGGTTCCGTGATGTCATCATGACATCACCAGCGGTTTGTTACCGGTTCTATAGAACCGGTGCGAACCGGGAGGAACCCACCTCTGGCTTGCGGGATTTAATTATATAGTACCTATGATGTGGGACATTTTTGAATGAGTGAGTGAGTGAGTGAGTGAGCCAGAAGGGACCTTGGAGATCTTTTAGTCAAGCTCCCTGCCCATGGCAGGAGATCTGATACCATTCTGGACTTTTTGGGGGGTTTGATGGGATGAATATGTGGATATGTGATCATAGAAGGAATAACAGAACAGAACAATAGAATTGGATAGGACCCCAGATGTCATCCAGTCCAACCCCCCACCCAAGCAGGAGACCCAAACCATTTCAGACAGATGTTTGTCCAGTGTCTTCTTGAAAGCCTCTCCAGTTATGAAGCCCCCACAACTTCCAGAGACAAGCCGTTCCACACTGGTTAATTGTTCTCACTGTCAGTATCTCCTTAGTTCTAGGTTGCCTCTCTCCTTGATTAGTTTCCATCCACTGCTGGATGATGTGTGACTTCCAAATTTTCATAGCATCCAGCCAACTCCTGGACCACTCCGTGGATTTTAATAGAAAGATGATGTGCCTAGTCTCCTCTCTGAAATGGGTTCCATTTAGAGATCCCCTAAAATTACAAATATCTAAAATAGTTTTGCAAAATAGGCCCGGGGATTTGCAAGGTAAAGATAAGTGATGGCGCAACCTCGATGACACACGTTAATAAGCATGCAAGAGAGTTGGCTTTTTTTCCGTTCGAATAATTGCATTCCAGAAATATATTGGACCATTATTTTCGGATCTCGGTATGAAGTGGGAAGGGGGAAAATTGAATGCACTGCACATTTGGAAGGCAAGGAGAGCCCCCTTAAACCATTTCCATCATTTTAAAATTCCTCTTCTTTGCCATCCTCCTGGACTCCAGATCATTCCAAGGAACCTGAGTTAATCAGCTAGAGAAAATGCAAACACATTACCATCCAATTAGTCTCTCGGCAAGTTCATGGACATAATGCATTTATTGACCATAATGACTTTTTGATTTACATAGCCAGGTGCAAGCATCTTTTGTGGGGTGAAGAAAAGAGAAATGAACCATGAATTGAAGGAATTAGTTATCAATTAGTCTTCAGATGCTTAAAAAGCGGGCATTTCTCTATCAGCAGCAGACCAGCTGAATCACAAGCAACGCCATTCCTTTGCAGAAAAAGCTTGTTCTTACTTTCCTTACAATTAGCTGCACTTCATAGAGATGTACTTCTTACATACTTCGCAAAAGCTGGGCGAAATTACTCAGGAGAAGCAAGGGTAGGTTTACACATCAGCTGCAGCGCAGGTTTGATTAGCTTTTCTGGATGAGCATCAGAGGTGGGATTCAGCAGGTTCTGACCAGTTCTGGAGAACCGGCAGTAGAAATTTTGAGTAGTTTGGAGAACCGGTAAATACCACCTCTGACTGCCCCTGCCCCTATCTATTCTCTCCCTCCCGAGTCCCAGCTGATAAATACTTTTTAGAACAATTGTCTGCCTTTCTGACATGAAAGTGTTATTGAGGAAGCTGAAAAGAGGAGAGGAGAGGAGAGGAAATAGAAGAGGAGAGGAGAGGAAATAGAAGAGAGGAGAGGAGAGGAGAGGAGAGGAAATAGAAGAGAGGAGAGGAGAGGAGAGGAGAGGAGAGAGAGGAGAGGAGAGGAGAGGAAATAGAAGAGGAGAGGAGAGGAAATAGAAGAGAGGAGAGGAGAGGAGAGGAGAGGAGAGGAGAGGAAATAGGAGAGGAGAGGAAATAGAAGAGAGGAGAGGAGAGGAGAGGAAATAGAAGACAGAGAGGAGAGGAGAGGAGAGGAGAGGAGAGGAAAGGAAATAGAAGAGGAGAGGAGAGGAAATAGAAGAGAGGAGAGGAGAGGAGAGGAAAGGAAATAGAAGAGGAGAGGAGAGGAAATAGAAGAGAGGAGAGGAGAGGAGAGGAGAGGAGAGGAGAGGAGAGGAGAGGAGAGGAGAGGAGAGGAAATAGAAGAGGAGAGGAGAGGAAATAGAAGAGAGGAGAGGAGAGGAGAGGAAAGGAAATAGAAGAGGAGAGGAGAGGAAATAGAAGAGAGGAGAGGAGAGGAGAGGAGAGGAGAGGAGAGGAAATAGAAGAGGAGAGGAGAGGAAATAGAAGAGAGGAGAGGAGAGGAGAGGAGAGGAAATAGAAGAGGAGAGGAAATAGAAGAGAGGAGAGGAGAGGAGAGGAAATAGAAGAGGAGAGGAGAGGAAATAGAAGAGAGGAGAGGAGAGGAGAGGAAAGGAAATAGGAGAGGAAATAGAAGAGAGGAGAGGAGAGGAGAGGAGAGGAGAGGAAATAGAAGAGAGGAGAGGAGAGGAGAGGAAAGGAAATAGAAGAGGAGAGGAAATAGAAGAGAGGAGAGGAGAGGAGAGGAGAGGAGAGGAGAGGAAATAGAAGAGGAGAGGAGAGGAAATAGAAGAGAGGAGAGGAGAGGAGAGGAGAGGAAATAGAAGAGGAGAGGAAATAGAAGAGAGGAGAGGAGAGGAGAGGAAATAGAAGAGGAGAGGAGAGGAAATAGAAGAGAGGAGAGGAGAGGAGAGGAAATAGAAGAGGAGAGGAGAGGAAATAGAAGAGAGGAGAGGAGAGGAGAGGAGAGGAAATAGAAGAGAGGAGAGGAGAGGAGAGGAGAGGAGAGGAAATAGGAGAGGAGAGGAGAGGAAATAGAAGAGAGGAGAGGAGAGGAGAGGAAATAGAAGACAGAGAGGAGAGGAGAGGAGAGGAGAGGAGAGGAAAGGAAATAGAAGAGGAGAGGAGAGGAAATAGAAGAGAGGAGAGGAGAGGAGAGGAAAGGAAATAGAAGAGGAGAGGAGAGGAAATAGAAGAGAGGAGAGGAGAGGAGAGGAGAGGAGAGGAGAGGAGAGGAGAGGAGAGGAGAGGAGAGGAGAGGAAATAGAAGAGGAGAGGAGAGGAAATAGAAGAGAGGAGAGGAGAGGAGAGGAAAGGAAATAGAAGAGGAGAGGAGAGGAAATAGAAGAGAGGAGAGGAGAGGAGAGGAGAGGAGAGGAAATAGAAGAGGAGAGGAGAGGAAATAGAAGAGAGGAGAGGAGAGGAGAGGAGAGGAAATAGAAGAGGAGAGGAAATAGAAGAGAGGAGAGGAGAGGAGAGGAAATAGAAGAGGAGAGGAGAGGAAATAGAAGAGAGGAGAGGAGAGGAGAGGAAAGGAAATAGAAGAGGAGAGGAAATAGAAGAGAGGAGAGGAGAGGAGAGGAGAGGAGAGGAAATAGAAGAGAGGAGAGGAGAGGAGAGGAAAGGAAATAGAAGAGGAGAGGAAATAGAAGAGAGGAGAGGAGAGGAGAGGAGAGGAGAGGAAATAGAAGAGGAGAGGAGAGGAAATAGAAGAGAGGAGAGGAGAGGAGAGGAAATAGAAGAGGAGAGGAAATAGAAGAGAGGAGAGGAGAGGAGAGGAAATAGAAGAGGAGAGGAGAGGAAATAGAAGAGAGGAGAGGAGAGGAGAGGAAATAGAAGAGGAGAGGAGAGGAAATAGAAGAGAGGAGAGGAGAGGAGAGGAGAGGAAGTAGAAGAGAGGAGAGGAGAGGAGAGGAGAGAGAGGAGAGGAGAGGAGAGGAAATAGAAGAGGAGAGGAGAGG